>VMDO01031253.1:0-20306 GCA_007922755.1 Pedetes capensis
TTTCTTTGGCTGGGAGTAGGTTGCAGGGTCCTTCTCCCAAGCCTACAATATGTGATGTTCCCAGGCAGTCTCCCTTCCAAGTACTAATGAGGCCCCACCCTGCTTAGCTTTCCAGATCTGAGGGGATCTGACACCCCCAGTGCTATGGCTATAGGCTTCATATATGTACGCTTTACTGGGGTATAATTGGCTTATAAACTGCATATATTTAAAATATACAATTTGATGTTGGCTGTGGTGATGTACATCTGTGGTCCGAGCAACATGTGATTACAGAAGGAGGAATGTGAGTTCAAGGCCAGAGGCAGCCCATGTAACTCAATGAGACCCTGTCTCAAAGTAAAAAAAAAAAAAAAAAAAAAAAAAAATTAAATGGATAAGAGTGCAGCCCAGTGGTAGATCACTTGCAAAGTATGTGTGAGGCCCTAGGTTCAACTCCCAAATACAGCAAAAACAAATCTACAATTTGATATTTTGACATATATATGCACTGATGAAACCACAGATAATAGAGTTCAATCTCATAAGTGGTCCCATGCTCCTTTGTAATGCTTCTCTCCTGCCCCTACCTGCCACTGAGATCACTCAGGCAATCATTAATATGCATCTGTTATAAACATTACTTTGCATTTTCTAGAATTTTACATAAATCAAATAATATAGTATATATAGATTTTTCCTTTCACACAACAAAATTGTTTTAACTATTTGTGGTGTTATAGGAATTTTTCATTCTTTATCATTGCTGATTAATATTCTATGTTGTCTTCAATTTCTATTGCTGCCATAACAAAGTACTGCCATTTGAGCAGATTAAACAATATACATTTACCCTCTTACATTTCTGGAAGTTGAAGTCCAAACTGAAGTGATTTTTTTTTTTAGGGTAAATTCAAATTGTAAAGCTCTGGGGAAGAATCCATGTCTTTGAGTTTCTCAGCTTCTGGTGTTGCCTACATTCTTTGGCTTGTGACCCTTTATTCTAGCTTCAAGGTGCATCATTCAAACTTCTGTTTCTATCACAACATGACCTCATCTTCTGTTGTCAAATTTCCTCATTCTTCTGGTTATAAGAATGCTCAGTATTTATGGTCTACATAGATAATCTAACATAATCTCCCATCTCAAGTTCCTTAGTTTAATCACATCAGCAAAGTCTCTTTTTCCTTCTTAGGGTTTATTTACAGGGTCCTGGAAATTAGGACTTGGATTATTCAGTTTATCACATAGAGACATAACCAAAAATTATCTACTCCCAGTTGATGTTTGTTTGCAGTTCTGGAGCTATTACAAATAAAACTGCTATGATCATTGAGTACAAGTCTTCATATGGACATAGGTTTTCATTTGTCTTGGTTAGATGAGGAGTGGAATGGCTGTGTCACACTTGTTATTGTTGTTGTTAGGTGCCATCAAGTTGAGTCCCACTCATAGTGACCCTATTTACAACAGAACAAAACACTCCCCGATTCTGTGCCAGGCACAGGATCTTATTTATGTTTAAGCCCATTGTTGCAGATATGGTGTCAATCCACCTGATGGAGGGTTTTCCTTTTTTTCATTGACATGCTACTCTCCAAAACATGATGTCTTTCTCCCAGGATTGGTTTCTCCTGACTACATACCCAAAATATGTAAGACAGTCTAGCCACCCTTGCTTCCAAGGAGCACTCTGGTTTGTACTTCTTCTAGGACATATCTGTTGGTTCTTTTGGCAGTCCATGGTATATTCAATATTTGTCTCCAGCACCATAATTCAAAAGCATTGATTCCTCTCCTGTCTCCCTTGTTCGATGTCCAGCTTTTACAACCATATGTTGCGACTGAAAATACCATGGTATGAGTCAGGCATACTTTAGTCATCAATGTGGCATCTTTACTTTTCAATACTCTGAAGAGATCTTTTACCACAGCTTTTCCCAAAGCAATGCATCTTTTGATGTTTTGACTGCTGCTTCCACGGGTGTTGATTGTAGAGCCAGCTAAAGCAAAATCTTGGACAACCTCAATATTGACCCAGTTGTAAAGATTTTTGTTTTGTTGATGTTTAGTTGAAATCCATACTGAATGCTGTACTCTTTGATCTTCATCAGTAAAGGTTTTAAATCCTTTTCACTTTCAGCAAGCAGAGTTGTGTCATCTGCATAATGCCATAATGCAGGTTGTTACTGGGTCTTCCTCCAATCCTAATGTGGCGTTCTTCCTCATAAAGTCCAGTGTCTGGGATTATTTGCTCACCATATAAATTGAAGAGATATGGTGAAAGCTCAAGCCTACAGCACCTGATATTCCTAGGTGGTCTCCCATCCAGGTACTGACCAGGCTAGACCCTGCTTAGCTTCCAGGATCTGATGAGATCAGACAGCACAGTGCTATGGCTGCAGGCTGTTGTGTCATACTAGAGAAGTATTATTAAGATTTTAAGAAACTGTCAAACTGTTTTCCCAATGTGGTTCTGTCTACATTCTCACTAACAGTGCACAGGGGGCCCAGTTCCTCCATAATTTCACTGAAAATATGCTTACTATTAGTCAATTTAATAGCTTCTTAGAAGTGTGATCCTTTTGTGGTTTTATTTGCATTTCTATAATGACTCATGTTGAATGTCTTTTCATGTACTTATTTATCATCTATTTATCTTTCTTAGAAATACATCTTTAAATCTTTTGTCCGTTTAAAAATTAGTTATTTTTGTTACTGAGTTTTGAGTGTTCATTCTATATGGCAGATACAAGGTCCGTTCTAGATAAAGGATTTACAAATCTTTCTCCCAGTTTTTGATTGATGTTTTTATCTTCTCAGCAGAATATTTTATAGAGCCAATGCTTTTAATTTTGATGAAGGAGAATTTATTAGGTTTTTTATTTTATAGATCATGCTTTGCTTTCAGCATCATATCTAAAATGTATTTTTCTAATTCATCATCACAAATGTTTCCCTTTTTTCTTTTTCTAGATTTTTTATGGTTTTTGCTTAGTATTACATTTGTCTCTGTGATGCATTTTGCATAAATGTTTTATATAAGAGGAAGTTTGTTGGGTTTTCACTTGAGTATCTAGTTGTTCTGATACCATTTGCTAAAAGAATATCCTTTTTCCTCTAGATTACCTCTGTGATTTGTCAAATATCAGTTGTTCATATGTATGTGGCTCTAGTATGAAGCAGTTTGTTTCATTGTTCCTCTTGTAAATCTTGTTGTTGTTGTTGTTGTTGTTGTTGTTGTTGTTGTTGTTGTTGTAATTGGAAGTTAAACCCAGGGGCTTATGCATACTTTGCAGTTGCTATACCACTGAACTATGCCCCTAGCCTATTTTTTATTTTTCCTATTAGCCATTCTCTCACTAAGTTAAACAAGTTTCCTGTGACCTCGAACTCATGATCCTCCAGCCTCAGTTTCCCAAATCTCCACGACTTCAGTCCTTTTATTAATCTTTATATCAATTTCACATTATCTTGATTACTGTAATGTTATAATGAATAGTGCAACCGGCATTACCCCCTCTCAATTAGTTTTAAGTGAACTTTTACCTACTCTATTTTGCATTTCCATATGAATCTTGCAATAAGTTTGTCAGTTTCCACCAATGTAACCAATTTGGTTGGTATTACATTGAATCTTCCAATCATTTGGGAAGAACTGACATCATAGATATATTAATTCACTTGACTTACAAACATTCCTTTTTTAAAATGTATTTTATTCATTCATTCATTTACTTTTTTTGTAGTAGTGGGGAATTGAATCCAGGAACTCACAAATCCTAGGCAAATACTCTTCCACTGAGATGCACCCTAGCCCTTTTGTTATTTTGTTTTTTCATTTGAAACATAGCTTGTTATATTGGCCAGGCTTCCTTTGGCCTCAAGCTTGCGATTCTCCTGCCTCAGCCTCCAAAGTCACTGAGATTACAGGCATGAACCATGGCACATGGCTCTTAATATTTCTATTTCTTATTGTAAATTGTTCCACATTTATAATTATCGGAGATGGATAAATTTCTTAAATATGTGAGCTTACTGGTTTTTTTTTAATCAAATTTAGAACCATTTTCATCCATTGGCTTGCAAATATCTTCCCTTTCCATCTGTGTTCTCCAGTTACACATACACTAAGCTACATGAAGTTTTTCTATAATTCATTCACACTGTTTTCATTTAAAGTTTTCTTCTTCTCTCTAATTTTGGATTATTTTTATTATTGTATGTTTAAATTCCCCAATATTTTCTTTCTTCTATTATTATCATGAACCTTATCTATGTATGCTTTTTTCCTCACACAATTTTGGTTTCATTCTTGAAGTCCAATTTGGGTCTGTTTATGTATTCTGTATTTCTAATTAACTTTATGAACATATGGATAGCAGTTATAACTATTTTAATGTCTTTACATGCTTTTTCTATCATTTGTGTCAGTTCTACATCAATTTTCAGTTCTTAAATTTTCTCTTCATTATACTTCAAATTTTCCTGGTTCTTTGAATGCCTGATATTTTACTGGAAACCAGACACTGGCTGATTGCCTTACTGAATGCTGGACATTTTAATATTACACTTTGAGTAGCTTTTATTCAAAATACTTGAGACCAGAAATGTTTTAGATTTGGGATTGTTTTCAGATTTTGGGATATTTGCATATATTTAATGTAATATCTTGGAGATGAGACCTAAGTCTAAAAAAGAAATTCATTTGTGTTTCATATATACCTTGTACACATAGCCTAAATGTAATTTTTGTGTGTGCATTTGTGTGTGCATTTGTGTGTGTGTGTGTGTGTGTGTGTGTGTGTGGTATTTGGGGATTAAATGCTGGGCTTCATACATTAGGCAAGAGCTTTACCCCTGAGCTGCATGCTCCACCCCCTAATTTTTATTTTTTATTTTGAGACAGGGTCTTACTAAATTATGCAGGCTGCCTCTGGCCTCTAATAGGCATGCACCACCATGCTTGGCTAAATGGAGTTTACATACAGACACAGTATTTTTAGTGTGCCTGTGTTTTGACTGCTACCCATCACTTGAGATGAAGTGTGGCATTTTCCTCTTGTGATATCATGTCAGCACTCAAAAAGTCTTAGATTTTGGAATGTTTTGAATCTCAGACTTTTTGATTTGGGGTGATGAATTTGTACTATAAATATCCTTGAGTTTTGGTCTAGAAAGAAGTCAAATTACTTGGAACCAGTTTGAACCATTTGTGTCTTGTTTTTAAGTTTTGTAAAGTGGACCAAGAGCAGTGCTTAATCTGGTAATTTCTTAATACAGAGGCAAGGACCTTCTTTCTCCATCTTGGCCAGAGTGGAATTATACCAGTAATGTGTGTGTGTCTAAATTTGTATGTGTGTATGTATGTGTATGCGTGTGTATATATGTGTGTGTGTTTATATGTATATATGCTATGCGTGTACATTTATGTATATATAAATTAAATATACAAATTATGTAAATAAATATGTGATACAATTTTCTCCCTCTTAATTTTTTTTTTTTTTTTGGTACTGGGTTGTTGAATCCAGGGCCCCACACATGCTTTGCAAATATTCTACCCCTGAGTCACATCCCAAGCCCATTTTTACTCTTTTATCTTGAGAAAGTTTCTCACTAAAGTATGTAGGCTGCCTCTGTCCTCAAACCTGGGACTTTCCGGCTTCTCCCTCCTTAGTCACTGGGATTGCAGGTTGTGTATCATGACATCCAACTTTAATTTTCTATTTAACTATATAAAATATGAATTATATAAACTGAATATATATCATTTAAGTTCTAATGTGTACTTATTATGTTTTTATACTTCTTAGAATCCTATTCTTGATTTATTATTATAAACACTTTTCTACATTTTTAATCTTTTGAAAGTTTTTATTGGCTCTGTCTGTTTTTCTTTTTATATTTTTTTGTCCTTCTCACATTCTCCTTTCCCTCCTCATTTACTGCATTTATTTCCTTCTGCTAGTTGTTATTCTTAAAAGCAAAAAAAGAAAAAAATAGTATATTGTTTTTCCAGTTTGCAGGCTTAAGTATCCACAGATCCCTTGCCTACCTAGAGGTTCTAAAATGCCACACATTATGTCTATGTCCTGGGTATGGTTCTTAATTGTAGGTCAATAAGAGAGTAGAGAACAGTTTATTAATTTCCTGGCTAAGATGGTACAGGTAAGAAATACACAGAACTCCTGATATTCTTAAAAGAGAACAGAGGGAGGACATTGGGGCTATCATTTTTATTAGGCACAGTCTTTAAGCCCATTTTATTCTTCTTCATGCCTCACATTACACCTTTATGGCAGGGGAAGTATTGGATGGATCAACTTTTCTGCAGATATAATGTCCACCTATATTTAGGTCTAGGGGTCGCCAAGCTTTCCATGGTGAATGATAAATCAGTAAATTGAATCTGCTAGTGAAGGTCGAATGGAACCCCTTCATGTTCCTAGTTGAATATTTCACTTCTCTACTTCTTCATTTTCCTCTGTGTTTCATTATTTCTGCTGTATAAAATTGAATTTGAATCTTTCATGTAACATTATCTAATCATGTTCTCCTTGACCTCATACATTAATAACTATTTGTATTTTTTCATTCTTACTTCAGTGGACCATTGGGGACAGATGAACAAGACATCAATATAGTATGATTTTAATATATCTATTATTGCATGAATTACCTGATGTTTTGTGGCAATGACAATTTTGAATCCTTATCAGTAGCATATTCAGAGATAGTCCTGCATTATACATATAAAGCCAACTTCACTTATAAATTTTATCTTACCTTCATATTTAGCAGATAAGAACATTTTATACTTGGCTGCTAGAAGCCAGAACAGGGCAGCTTAATTTAATTTCAGTGTTGATTTAACCATGGTCAGTGCTTACATCCTGAATAATGAATAGCTATGGGTGGAAAAGAGAGGTATACGGGTTCTTAGTGATTTCTTATGAGTTCCAATGTCTTGAGAATAAAGGCTTGTGGATGCTTTCATAAGAATTCTGTATTTTCAGAAGTTTGGAGAATGTGAGAATTGTTTTTCCACTTCAAAAATCTTATGATATTTTATTGTTTCATGCTTTGTCCTAAACTATAGCTGTAGAAAAAAAAGTTAGAAATTGCATTTTGAAAGAACCTATTGTTTATTGCAATATTTGTAATAAAATATAATTGCATTCAATATAGAAACACATTTTAACTGCCTTCTGTGATATAATTGATGGCATAATTGTAATGATTATTCAACTTCATTTATCCTTCTTTCTTATGAGTGCCAAGAAAAAGAGTAGCGGATATTTGCAATAAACATATTTACTGTGAACAAGCAAAGGGATAATAACTAGGCTTCTGGTGTCAGCTGACAAATTTGCTTACTGCCCTGATGATTTGTTTTGTTGTTGTTGTTGTTGTTGTTGTTGTTAGGTGCCATCAAGTCAGTATCCAACTCATAGCAACCATCTGTACAACAGGGGAAACACTATTGTCAGTGCTTCTCTGCTGTTCATAGGGTTTTCAATGGCAGATTGATTTTGGGGAGGGAGTTGCCAGATCCTTCTCCCAAGCCTACAGCTTTTGGTGTTCCCAGGAAGTCTCCCATCCAGGTATTAACCAGGCCCGACCCTGCTTAGCTTCTGAGATCTGACGGGATTGGATGCCACAGGGTTATGGCTGCAGGCACCCTGATGATTTAGAATCTCATATTTCCTAAATATCATTTCAGGTACTTTGAAAATATCCCAAATAGGAGAATAGGAACACCTTACTAACAGTCACTAATTTTCTATCTTTAGTCTTTTGGCACTCCAATTTCATCTTGCAACTGCCTCCTATTTCATTAAGGTTGTTTTCTCTAATCTGAGTTCACCATCCACAGGCAGAGTCAGAATACATCTAATTGTATTGTTAGGTGCTATGAGTTGGACTCGACTCGACGGCACCTAACAATACAATTAGATGTATTCTGACTCTGCCTGTGGATGGTGAACTCTGTTGTGGATCTTTCTAAAATATCCTTCTTTTATCTTTCTATATATACCTCTCAATATTTGGCTGCACTGTTGCCAATTCTTTGAGTATATGCAGTATCTGATACACGAGTTCAGTGAGCTGGTACATTACTGTCTCTACTTACCATTTCCTCCTTTGATTATAAGTTTGTAATAGAAGGATGGTAATGCAGATTGCAGTTTTTCTTCCTAATTTCCATGGAAGAAATTCTGCATTGATCATTGAAATAATTCTTAATGATTCAAGTCACAAATTCATAATTGTTCTCAAGTTAATGTGCTAGAAAGCAATAATCATTCACAATAAATTTGCCATTTCATTTTACTTTGAAACAAAGTAATAATATTCAGCTTGAAATTTTGTGTATATTGCTTCTAATTCTTACAATGACTTCATGAAGTAGAATGTGTTTTTCCATCATTTAGTCGTGGCAACTGAAGCTGTGAAGGTACATGTAACTTGACTAAATTCAATCTGTTCTTCATGGACTATGGTACTGCTATGGCTGACCTTGAAATCCCTCTTGTTCCACTGAGCAAGTCAATTTATCTTAAAGCAATGACTGATGGCAAGCAAAGGCTGCAGATTTTTAAACAGATGGCTTGATGGCAATTATGAAATCATGCTGCTTAGGGCTGACCCAAACTAGAGGAATCCCAACACTGACTTTTAATGCATGAACAAATGTCTACCTTGAATGTGCCTCAGATTATCAGTCCAACTCCTAAATTAGCTTGATCTTTGGAGGAAAGAAAGAGCCTTTTATGTAATCACATATAACACTGCACGATACTTTCAAATATTTATTAAGCAAACATTAGTTGATTGGTGCCTACAGCCTTACGACTGGGACTTCTGATCACGTCAGATCACGGAAGCTAAGCAGGGTGGATCCTAGTTAGTACTTGGATAGGAGACCACCTGGGAACACCAGGTGCTGTAGGCTTGAGAGAAGGACCTGGCAACCCACTCCCAAATAACAACCTGCCATTGAAAACCCTATGAAATGCAGAGAAGCAATAACAATACTCTTTCACCTGTAAATAGGGTCGCTATGAGTTGGGTACCAACTTGATGGCATCTAACAGCAACAGTTGATTGGTATTTCCTATTTTGTTGATATATTTCTGAATGAACTCGCATAATATTGTTATTCGCTCCCACAAGGGAACATGTCATAAGTATCCATTTTACAATTTTATCCACATCATCAACAGTATGATATGATAGTATATATTTAATAAATACTTATTAATGGTGGGTTCAATGCATGATCTGAAATATTCCCTCAATTGGTGGGACAAATATACACATGTGCCAATGAAAAATGAACTATATTACTGGATATTTTCCTTATAGTGTGCAATGTGTTCTATTAGATGCATTTATCAAGAGAGTGGGAATTGTTGGTGGGTTAGCATAATTAGGAATGTGTTCACTCCCCTAAATTAAAATGTAAATAGGTTAAGGCTATTTTTGTACTTTCCTTCACATAGATGAGGAAACTTTAACCTATAAAGATAAATAAAAAAAAACTTCCCATAAGCCATGTTGGTAGTTAAAGACAGAACACAAACAGATCTTAATTAACTGATACCCATTTTTCAGTTTGTGTTAGTCAGGATTCTGTTTAAGGCTTTTATAACAAATGTTACAAGCTGAAAGGCATGAACAACAGAATTCATTTCTCACAATTCTG
Source organism: Pedetes capensis (assembly GCA_007922755.1). NCBI lineage: Eukaryota > Metazoa > Chordata > Mammalia > Rodentia > Pedetidae > Pedetes > Pedetes capensis. The sequence goes on from VMDO01031253.1 coordinate 9,692, forward strand.
AAGGCTAGAAGTCCAAGAACAAGGTGTTAGCAGGTTTGGTTTCTCCTGATCCCTCTTTATTTGGCTTGAAATAATCCCTCCTGTCTATAACTGTACATGGCCTTTTCTCTGTGCATATATATCCTTTGGTGATTCTTCTTCTTATAAGGAAACAAATCGTATGGGATGAGAGCCTTAGCTTCATGGCCATATTTAGTCTTAACTAAAGACCTATCCAAAATAGAGTCATATTGGGAGTTGGGCTTCAACATATGAAATTTGGTGTGGGGGAACTTGGGCACAATTCAGACTATAGCAGGGTCAAAGTCTATGCTTTATGAGGAGATGTCTTTCTGCTGTTTTCATACTATTGACACAACTTATGGTCTTTTCTAATTAATTTATCTTTTCTCCAAGCCTACAATTGGCTTCCACCCTCATATATAAGGGTGTTTTTCTATTTTCTATTTTCTTCATGTTTCATAATACAAGTTGCAAAAAGAAAAAAAGGATGAAACTATTTGCCCTAAGTCATCTCTCAATGAAAGAAGAAACCATAGTCGGAGAAACTGGATTGTCTTCTCAAATTTATTCAAAGTTCAAGTGCCTACTTTTCGTCCATTAATCAATGACCAGGATAAGACTTATAAGACTACCTTTATAGTAGTGGGAGGAGTACATTAACTTGTAATATTGCTTAAAAGAAGAGGTGGGCTGTAAGAATCTACATAATATCTGCAGCATAAATATTTTAGCCACATCCTTTTGCCGTTTCAATATCACAGTACATGCCATTGACTTATGCAGATGCACATGGCTCCAGGGGCCTGGATACTATTCCAAATTCAGTAAGGTAAGAGTAAAAGATCTTAATTTCATTTCTTGTTTCACATATAGAATAATTTAGTTGGCAAAGATAGCCCCTTCTCTGCATGTCTGGCCTCTGTTTGCTCTGAGAATCATCCAGAAGTGTGGTGCTCAGACAAACTCAGTGGTTCAGCAGGGCACTCCTGGCTCATGTTTTCAGGAATTTCTTTAATAATTAATCACAACCATTTAGCTAAAGAGGTTTGTCTTTCTGAATCCTCTCTTTTCATGCTTGCAAAGTCACGTCATGTCTCTAAAAGACAGCAGAGTGTCTGTATTGATTCTTTCTCCAGTTGGAATTCTGAATTCCATAAGTATTAACTTCCAGCTGAGTGGGCACAAATTCTGGTGACAGAGGCCTCTTGTGCAAAAGTGCTGAGAGAGCTCTGTCAGTTTCATCTCTGTGACTCCAAATGGGTAGTGACATATAGCTCTGCAGGTTTTACAGGGTAAACTTGAAGAATCGGTGGACTGTGACTTTCCTGTAATAATTAGAAATTAGCTCTGATGTCAGTTTCTGAATGAACTCTATATCAAATTTTGTGTCAAATGCTCATTATGAATGAACCTAGTTTAAAAATAAAATTATACATGTTGTAGAAATAATAGTTGCAAATTAGCTTTTACTTATTCTTGTAACAACAACAATTTTGCGCAGTGCTATACATATAAAGAAAGGAAAGGAGGACTGATGGAAAGTGGAAAGAGGAAAAGGAAAGCAGGAGATAAAGAAGGAAGACAGGAGGGAGGGAAGGAAGTTAAGAAAGTATAGTACCTTTTAAGCAAAGTTAGGAAAATACATTTGCATATAACACTTTATGGTTCAAAAAAGCATTGAGAAGCTTGTCATATTGGCACTTACCTGTAATCTTAGGACTCAAGAGGCTGAGGTAGAAGGATTCTGAGTTCAAGGTCAATCTGGGCTGCATAGGAAGGCCCCATGCCAATCCCGCTCCCTAAAAAAAGAGAAGAAAAAAAGAAATAAAGGATTTAAATCTACAGTCAAAACTTGATGGCACCTAACAGCAACAACATCAAATTCACAAGGTCTGTATTCATAGGAGCTAAGAAGCTTTCATTTATTTTCTTCTCCTCCAAATCAGATACATTTGCTTCTAAAGCAATGCAACTCTTCTCAAATGGTAGAAGTTTGTGTGTGAGTATGGGTCTTGGTGTGTAGGGTATTGTAATTGTAGAGGTGTTTCGTGAGAAGAAAAGTGAGAAAAGAAGCAGAAGAAACTGGATTGCTGAAATCCTAATCAATTTTCAAGAAGAAATCTTCAAAACTGATGTCACTTGGAGACATTACAATGTCAGAAAAACTATACTACTTCTCTATTTTTTTTTTTTTTTTGCTTTTGCTTTCAGTTTTCTTTGCCTGTCAGCCTCATCCCTTCATCTCCTCCCCCTGCTCTTCCTTGGTCTCCTCCCCACCCTCCCTCTCCTTCACTCTCTCCCAGCCCCTTCTTCTTTTTAAAATTTGTTTCAGTTTGAGACCTCAAAGGTTAACAGGAATAATATAACATTGATAATTTCATATTTATGAATTTTTAAAATACAAAACAATGTTGAGTTCATTATCAAGTTTTTGCTCTCTTCACATTCTGATGTCCTGTACCAACTTTGGATACTCCTTCAGTTTGAGCTCTTATTATCAACAAGGTCTGATTTTTTTCCCCTTAACAATTGCCACAAATTAAGTTCTCAACACAATCTATTTCTCCATCATTATCCTCATTTACTCTATTATAACCCTGTATGTAGACAACATAATCCATTTTTACTTCAAAAGATATTGACTACTCTCTGGCTCACTGTTATTTTCTGACTTGGAATATATCCCTAGTTGGGTGTATCACTGAGTCATCATGTGGGAGTTATCTTTGGATACTCAAAGAATTTTAATTAGTGAACATCAGTGGTTTCACCTCCTGTATGTTGCTGATTGCCCCAAAACAAAATGAAATTAGAGAGATGGCTATTCTTTTCTCTCCCTTTGTGGAGTCCAACTCTTCTTTGCTCCGGGAATTATATCTGCTCTTGGATGAAAATTAAATTTCCCTGTTTAGAACAGCATATGTGCCATGAATTACTGAGAACCTTAAACATAGATTGTGAGATTTTCTGTACACTTTATGATGAAAAGCCAGGATTGGATATATGAATGTAAGCAGGTAAATTTTCATTTTTTAAAATAAAAGGTCATTGTTCATTTGTAAAGCATCTTTAGAGGATGCATTTTCCTATTAGTTTAAAATTGAATCTGTAAGTAACAATAATTTCTACACTAATTCAATTGCAGTTTTGTAATCAAAGAACTTACTGATTTTTTTTTCAGTGTGTGGTATTGAACCCAGGGTTTCACACATGCTAGGCAAGTACTCTGCCACTATGCTGCACCCTCAACCCCTTTTTTGTTTTTTATTATGAGACAGGGACTTACTAAGTTGTGCAGACTGCCTCTGGCCTTCAACTAGCAATCCTGATGCCTCAGCCTCCTGAGTAACTGAGCTTATAGGCTTGTGCCATGGTGCCCCATTCTTACTGATTTTTTTTATAATGCTGCAGCCATTCTTCTAAGTACACCAGTAAACAAAACAGACAAGAATTCTGATTCTCAGGGACTTAATATTCTACTAATAGAGAGAGGCAACATAAGTAAAGAAAGTGCATGATATCAAACAAATAGGAATTGATGTCAAAGAGATAACATTAAAGAAGAAAAATGGGCCATAAAGATGCAAAGTGTATAAAGGACATTGGCCACCTCACTATGAACATTTATATTCATATTATAAAATTCACATTTTCAAATATGTTTTTATGGAAATAAAACCTGTACATGTCTAATATTGAAATTTTGAAAAATATAAAAAATATAAAAGATAAGGTAAAATCAATCATAAATTGATTTTAACTACCTAGAAATTATGGTTTTTCTTACATTGGTTTATTTTCTTCCAGTTACTTTTCTAAGTCTGGAAATTTAAACAAAATGCATGCATGAACTGATATATTAATATATATTTATGTATAGACACACACCTACATATAGATGTAAAAGTTTGTTTAAAAAATCACTTCACTGATAGAGGTTATAGAGTATATTATGTAACTTAGACCTTTGACTAAATTGTTGTTGTTTGGTGCCATTGAGTCCAGTCTGACTCATTAGTGACCCTCATAGGGTTTTCAATAGCTGATTCATTTTGAGACTGCTTTGGGGGTGGATTTTCATGTCCTCCTCCCAATTTGTGGTGCTGGGGATTGAACCCAGGTCCTCAGAGAATGCAGAGCAGCATGCTACCAACTGAGCTAAGGCACAGCTCCTTGACTAAATTATTCCAGTTTACATTCAAGTTAGGTCTTGATACCACCTAGTTTTGTGGTCTGGGACAAATTGCAGACATATTTCACCTTAATGAAATATGTAAAATGGAATGAAACAGTTGATGGATTCTATTGTCCTAACAATTACAAATATATTTTCTTCAATTTTTTGTTATTGTTGTTTTTAGGTGCACTTGAGTTGGTCCAACTCATAGCAACCATCATAGAGTTTTCAATGGCTGATTTTTTCAGGATTGCTTAGGAGTGAATTGCAAAGTCCTTCTCCAGTTTTTGTGGCACTGAGGATCAATCCCTGGGTCCTCAGTGCAGTGTGTCACTCTAGCAACTGAGCTAAATCCCAGCCCGGTCTATTTTATTGCCATATATTAATTGTAAATAATAATGGATTTCATTATGACATTTTTATATTTGTGTATGTTGTTGTTGTTAGGTGCTATCAAGTCACTGTCCAACTCATAGGGACCCTACATACAACAGGAAAAACACTATTGTCAGTGCTTCTCTCCTATTCATAGGGTTTTCAATGGCTGATTGAGTTTTGGGAGTGGGTTGCCAGGTCCTTCTCCCAAGCCTATAACACCTGTTGTTCCCAGGTGGTCTCCTATCCAAATACTAACCAGGCCTGACCTTGCTTAGCTTCCAAAATCTGAGATTGGAGGCCACAGTGGTACAGCTGCAGGCAATTGTGTATAGTGTACTTTGAAAACACCTAAAATATGACTACATATAGATACAGACAGCGTCTATTTTTACTTTATTTTATTGTAGTAACCTGTACTAACTATACATATTAATGGACAGTCTGATGTAAAAACAAATGTGCACAGTGGTTAAATCAGAGTAATTAACATTTCTCTCTTCTGATAATTTCTTTAAGTTTGGAGACTTTGGTTTCATGTCTTCTAGATCTTTATTAAATATATATTAGGACATGTGAACTATAGTCAATTTCACTGTGCTGCATAACAGTAGACTATACTCATTCTGTGTTTTTGTACCTGTAGTCCATCCTCCCATTACCACCTTTCTCTCTTACCCTTTCCATCCTCTAGGAATCACTATGCTACATGTATTTTGACATTTTTAAGCTTCCACATATGAAAAAAATTGCAGTATTTGTCTTTCACTGTGTGAAACACTGTAAGTGCTATGTTAGTATTAGTTATTATATAAATTAAGATAAAATCATTCATGGAAAGATTTGGTAAAAGTGTTTTCGAAGATAAGAAGATGAAAGAACAAGTATTTTGCCTTAACCAATCCTAATAATGGAGGAATAAGCAACAAATAAGTTTCCAGAAAAGACAATAGAATGACAGAAGTTTACAATTCTATCATATCTTTCATTATCAGGATTTATTGTGACTTAATTTTTATACAGATTTAAATCATATTACACACTCATCCCAGCAAAGTATAATATTCAAATACTCTTATTCTTACTTGATGGGATAACGTTTTATCAGCTTCCTGAGTCATAAATGTCTCATAAACACTGTGCCCAATAGGTCTTATCAAACTGGATAAATTAAAGTAACATTTTTTAGGGGGAGGAATAGGGACTCCTTTGTTTAAATCAAAATTTTTCTTTTTCATTTGCATTGCTATTTAGGTGACAAGGAAAACATTTTACCATTAAATATTATTTGAGGTGATAAACGTCACATTTTGTTGTTGGAGTATATTAAACACTCAAGATTTGTTGTGATTCTAGCAAAATCTCAATCCAAGAATTATTTAATAGTATCCATTGATTGGTAGTGCTTTTGTGCGTCTGAAAGAAAAATAATTCTGAAGGAAAACACACCTAATATAAGCCTTGTGAAATTTTCATAAATAAAGTCACATTGATATGAGTTCCATGTTTGCATAAATCACTGACACATAATATATGCAACAAATCACATCAAGCGTAAATTGGCATAATTAAAAGTTGCCAAGTGCTTTAATGTTGAGTTATCAAATGTAAAATACTACAATGTTACTTACATATAAAGAAATTAAAAGTATATGTGAAGATATAAGCATAGAAATAATAAAATGAGCAAGCAGACTTGAGAAGGAACCCCATGAGCTTCTTGAGTTGTAAACATTGGTACAAAAATTTCACTGACAAATTAGAGAATTGATATAGAGGAAGGCCTGCAGCCATAGCCCTGTGGCATCCAATCCCGTCAGATCCCGGAAGCTAAGCAGGGTCGGGTCTGGTTAGTACCTGGATGGGAGACCGCCTGGGAACACCAGAAGCTGTAGGCTTGGGAGAAGGACCTGGCAACCCCCTCCCAAATATCAATCTGCCATTGAAAACCCTATGAACAGCAGAGAAGCACTGACAATAGTGTTTCCCCTGTTGTACAGAGGGTCACTATGAGTCGGATACCAACTGAATGGCACCTAACAACAACAACAACATAAAGGAAGAGAACTAATGGATTGGAATACAATTCTGAATAAATACAAAGCATAAAAACAATGAGAATAAGCAAAGATTCAGAGAATAGAATGAGAAGTTTCTAGATATCTAATTGGAAGTCTGGGGAAGAAAAGACAAGGGTGGAAGCTTCCCAAATTTTGAAAAGACATGAATTTTTCATTTCAGGTAGCTTATGACCACAAAACACATAAATTAAGATAAACACACATCTGGAGACATTGTAGTAAAGCAGAGAATGTAGGGGAAAAAAGAAACTCTGAAAAACATGCAGAAAGAGAAATGATTACCTACAAGTAAACTGTAATTAGAGAGCTGACTTCTCAAGTATAACAATGGAAGCCATCAGACAGAGGTAAAATATCTTCAAATTATATAGAAGAAATCAGTATCTATGCAGAATTGTATACTCTGAATAAACTATATTTCAAAAACAAATGTAAAATAAAGACACTTATAGAGAGTCAAAATCTGAATTTTCTGAGTACAATGAAATACTCACTAAATGACATTCTAAAGAATAGAATTCAATCAGAAGGAAAATGTGCAGACTGAAAGCATGAAATGCAAGATAGGATGTGGAGTAAAGGAAATGAAATCTAGAGCTGGAGATGTAGCTCAATGGTAGAGTGTGTGCTTGGCATGCATGAGGTTTTAGGTTTGATTCACAGCACTGAAAAGAGGGAGAGAATGAAATGTGGGTAAATATAAACAAACAATAATAATATATAATACACTGTATTAGTGAATAAATAAAAAACAAATGGATAATAATACCATAAAACATGGTTAAAATTAATGATTCAGGGGCCTCATATTATTCAGGAAGTAGTAAAGTTATTGATTAACTTTAGATTCTAAATAAAATATATATTATATATGCACATACATTTATGTACATATGCAGATATCAAACCATGCGTATATATATAAATTTTCACATACTTATATAATTGTCTTTAGGTTCCATGAGTCACATGAGTCACTTCTGAGTCATAGCAACCTTCATAGTGTCTTCAATGGCCAATTGTTTTGAGATTGCTTCAGGAGTGGATTGCCATGTCCTTCTTTCATTTCTACAGTACGGGTGATCAAACTAGGGTCCTCAGAGAGGACAGAGCAGCACACTACCACGTGAGCTAAACTTGTCTCCCCCCTTCTCTCTTTCTCTCCGTGTGTGTGTGTGTGTGTGTGTGTGTGTGTGTGTGTGTATAAGAATATACCAGTTACTATTAAAATACCAGAGTGGGTAATTCTACAACATTAAATATGGAAAACAGACTTTTAAAAGTTGTTATTGTTTTCAGGTGCTGTAGAATCAGGTCTAACTCATAGCTACACTATGTACAGCAGAAGGAAACACTCCCCAACACTGTGCTATGCCCTGTACTATGTCAGGGCTTCTCAGCTATTCAGAGTTTTGAATGGCTGATTGTTTCAGGATTATTTCATGAGTGGGTCATCAGTTCCTTTTCCCATTTTTGTGGTGCTGGGGATCGAACCTGGGGCCTCAGAGAGTGCAGAGTGTCACTCTACAAACTGAGCTAAACTCCAGCCCATAAAAATTAGTGAATAAAAAGATAAAAATTAAAATGGGAAAAGACAGAGTTGCCTTTTCTCATCATTAAATCCTCAGGAAAATTCTATCCTCCTCAAAAGGCTTTTTCCTACTCAGACAATCCTTTCTAAAGTGTTCACATTACTGCATCTTAAATTTGATCTCATTATCATTTTCTGTTTTATTTATGCCATGTGGAATTATTTATGTAGTTACTGACTTTGTATTAACTGTTTCATTCTACTTGAATGTAAATACCACGTAAACATATCTGTCTTATTCATTAGCACATAGTAACAATACTTGACTCATAATTTTTATAGTTAGATGCTTTCATTTCAAGTCAAGTGCAACTCATAGTGACTCTATGTAAAAAAGAGTGAAACACTATCCAATACTGTGTGATGCACATGCTCTTTTTATGTTTGAGCCCATTTCTGCAGCCACTGTGTTTCTTCTCATTTTGAGCCATGCCACATCAGCAAATGGAGGTTACAGAGGCTTTACTCCATTCCTATCATTAAGGGTCACTGTACTTTGAGGAGACAATTCTTCCCCAGTCATATGTTGGAGTGCCTACCAGCTTGATGGTCAGCAAGCAACTTCCCAATAAATGGAGAAAAGATTGAGGTTGTCCAAGATTTTGCTTTGCTTGGCTCTATAATCAACACCTGTGGAAGCAGCAGTCAAGAAATCAAAAGACACATTGCTCTAGGAAAAGCTGTGGCAAAAGATCTCTTTAGAGTATTGAAAAGCAAGGATGCCACATTGAAGACGAAATCGCAAACTCATGCCATGGTATTTTCAGTGGCATCATATGGTTGTGAAAGCTGGACATTGAACAAGAGAGACAGAAAAAGAATTGCTGCTTTTGAATTGTGGTGCTGGAGACATCTGTTGGACTGCCAAAAGAACCAACAAATCTGTCCTAGAAGAAGTGCAACCAGAGTGCTCCTTGGAAGCAAGAATGGCCAGACTGTGTCTTACATATTTTGGACATGTAGTCAGGAGAGATCAATCCTTGGAGAAGGACATCATGTTTGAGAGAGTGACAGGTCAATGCAAAAGAGGAAAACCCTCCGCCAGATGGACTGACACAGTGTCTGCAACAATGGGCTTAAACATAAATAAGATCATTTACCTGGCACAGAATCGGCAAGTGTTTCAATCTGCTGTACATAGGGTGGCTATGAATCAGACTCGACTCGAGGGCACCTAACAACAACAACAACAACAACCAGCTTGATAGGGGGGAGCTTATTTCCTGGCACTATATTTGACAGTGCTTCTCTGCTATTTATAGGTTTTTCAATGGCTAATTGTTTTGGGATGGACTCATGGGTCCTTCTCCCTAGTCTATCTTGATCTGAAAGCTTAGCTTAAATCTGTTCACCATGGGTGGCCCTCTTCATGTCTGAAATTCTGGTAGCATAGCTTTCAGGATCACTGCAATATGCAAATTCCCACAGCATGAGAAGCTGACAGACACCTGGGGGTGATTATGATAGGGGATAATAAATATTGACTGAATGAATGATTTTATTGGCTGTCACATTTAAATTGTAAAGCGTAGTTCCTACCCAGTCCTACCTAACCCTCAATTCTTGTGTGTCTGTTGTAGAACACTACAATGAAATCTTGGTTCCAAGCTTTCCTCATCAGGAGACTGGGCAGGGCCATTTCCCACACACAAGGATTGCCACTTTTGACTCAGTACTTCATATATAACTTTCCATAGAGTGAATAATGAGTATTTTAATTTTAGAAATAAACATAAAATGGATTTATGTTTAATTTTTAAGAAAACATCTTGTAGCTGAAAGAAAGATTATATTATTGTTTTTTCAAGCTCTGTTTTGAAGATAAGGTTATGTTGCATTATGTAATCATAAATTCATTCTCTTTTTTAAAATCTTCCTAAATTATAGAAAATTTGAGGCTAATAATTACACACCTACACACACGCAAATTTTTCAATTGATGCAAGAGCATTCTGGGTTTACCAGTGTCAACAAAAGTGAAATAGATTGCTTAAGCCATGGTAAAATTATACAACATGTCAATTCCTATGTCCCAAGTTAGATGCTTCATGAGAGTAATTTGAGCTCTACTAATATTACAACAAAAGTCTCTATACAATAAATATACAACATTAAAACTTTGAAAGCATTTGTACCTTTGAGATTGGTGGCCTATCTGATGCTCTCACTCTTCAGTTTGTTGAGGTTTCTGGAGATTAGTAATAATTGGCAAAAACATGCTCTAACACAGTACCTCATGGTCATCTGCTCTTATTTCTCCTTTGTATCTGATAATGTCTCAGATAAAAAGCATTGCACAGGTAATACTTTAACATAATTTAATAAAAATGAGCCTCACATTTTTAAAATCTGGGATTCTAAAAAATAACAGTTATACAAGCAAATTTT
>VMDO01031254.1:0-20322 GCA_007922755.1 Pedetes capensis
GGTCCAGAGGTGGACGTGAACTTGCCCAAGGCTGACATTGATGTGTCAGGTCCCAAGGTGGACATTGATGTTCCAGATGTGAATATTGAAGGTCCTGATGCAAAAGTGAAGGGCCCCAAGTTCAAGATGCCAGAGATGAACATCAAAGCCCCCAAGATCTCCATGCCTGACATTGACTTGAACCTGAAGGGTCCCAAAGTGAAGGGTGATGTGGATGTTTCTCTGCCCAAAGTGGAAGGTGACCTCAAGGGCCCTGAAATTGACATAAAGGGCCCCAAAGTGGACATTGATGTCCCAGATGTGGATGTACAAGGCCCAGACTGGCACCTGAAAATGCCCAAGATAAAAATGCCCAAGTTCGGCATGCCTGGCTTCAAAGGAGAGGGTCCCGAAGTAGATGTGAACTTGCCCAAGGCTGACATTGATGTGTCAGGTCCCAAGGTGGACATTGATGTTCCAGATGTGAATATTGAAGGTCCAGATGCGAAAGTGAAGGGACCCAAGTTCAAGATGCCAGAGATGAACATCAAAGCCCCCAAGATCTCCATGCCTGATTTTGATTTGCACTTGAAAGGTCCTAAGGTAAAAGGAGATGTAGATGTGTCTTTGCCTAAAGTTGAAGGTGATCTAAAAGCTCCTGAAGTTGATATCAAAGGACCCAAAGTGGACATTGATGCTCCAGATGTGGATGTTCATGGACCAGACTGGCACTTGAAGATGCCGAAGGTGAAAATGCCAAAATTCAGCATGCCTGGCTTCAAAGGAGAGGGGCCGGAAGTTGATGTGAACCTTCCCAAGGCTGACATTGATGTGTCAGGACCCAAGGTGGACATAGATACTCCTGAGGTTGACATTCATGGTCCAGAAGGAAAACTGAAGGGCCCCACGTTTAAGTTGCCTGACCTGCATCTCAAGGCACCCAAGATCTCAATGCCTGAAGTTGACCTGAACCTGAAGGGTCCGAAAGTGAAGGGTGATGTGGATCTTTCTCTGCCCAAAGTGGAAGGTGACCTCAAAGGCCCTGAAGTTGACATCAAAGGCCCCAAAGTGGACATTGATGCCCCAGATGTTGATGTCCATGGTCCAGACTGGCATCTGAAGATGCCCAAGGTGAAAATGCCCAAGTTCAGCATGCCTGGCTTCAAAGGAGAAGGCCCAGAAGTGGATGTGAACTTGCCCAAGGCTGACATTGATGTGTCAGGTCCCAAGGTGGACATTGATGTTCCAGATGTGAATATTGAATGTCCTGATGCAAAAGTGAAGGGCCCCAAGTTCAAGATGCCAGAGATGAACATCAAAGCCCCCAAGATCTCCATGCCTGACTTTGATTTGCATCTGAAGGGTCCCAAAGTGAAGGGTGATGTGGATGTTTCTCTGCCCAAAGTGGAAGGTGACCTCAAGGGCCCTGAGGTTGACATAAAGGGCCCCAAAGTGGACATTGATGCTCCAGATGTGGATGTGAAAGGCCCAGACTGGCACCTGAAAATGCCCAAGGTGAAAATGCCCAAGTTCAGCATGCCTGGCTTCAAAGGAGAGGGTCCAGAAGTGGATGCGAACTTGCCCAAGGCCGACATTGATGTGTCAGGACCCAAATTGGACATCGAAGGCCCTGATGTTAACATTGAAGGACCAGAAGGAAAGCTGAAAGGTCCTAAGTTCAAGATGCCAGAGATGAACATCAAAGCCCCCAAGATCTCCATGCCTGACTTTGATTTGCATCTGAAGGGTCCCAAAGTGAAGGGCGATGTGGATGTTTCCCTGCCTAAAGTGGAAGGTGACCTCAAGGGCCCTGAGGTGGACATCAAAGGTCCCAACTTGGACATTGACACTCCCGATGTTAGTATTGAAGGCCCAGAAGGAAAGTTAAAGGGGCCCAAGTTTAAAATGCCAGATATGCACATCAAAACCCCAAAGATTTCCATGCCTGACTTCGACTTAAATCTCAAAGGGCCAAAGGTAAAGGGAGATGTGGATCTTTCACTACCTAAGGTAGAAGGTGATCTGAAAGGACCAAATGTGGACATCGAAGGTCCTGAAGGGAAACTTAAAGGTCCTAAATTTAAGATGCCTGACGTCCATTTCAAAACTCCACAAATCTCCATGAGTGACATTGATTTGAACTTGAAAGGCCCTAAAGTAAAGGGAGATTTGGACATGTCCGTGCCTAAGCTAGAGGGAGATCTGAAAGGCCCCAAAATAGATGTCAAAGGACCTAAACTGGACATAGACACTCCTGAGATTGACGTTCATGGTCCAGAAGCGAAACTGAAGGGCCCTAAGTTTAAAATGCCTGACCTGCATCTCAAGGCACCCAAGATCTCAATGCCTGAAGTTGACCTGAACCTGAAGGGTCCGAAAGTGAAGGGTGATGTGGATCTTTCTCTGCCCAAAGTGGAAGGTGACCTCAAAGGCCCTGAAGTTGACATCAAAGGCCCCAGTGTGGACATTGATGCCCCAGATGTTGATGTCCATGGTCCAGACTGGCATCTGAAAATGCCCAAGGTGAAAATGCCCAAGTTCAGCATGCCTGGCTTCAAAGGAGAGGGCCCTGAAGTGGATGTGACACTACCAAAGGCCGACATTGATGTGTCAGGCCCCAAGGTGGACATTGATGTTCCAGATGTGAATATTGAAGGGCCGGATGTGAAAATGAAGGGCCCCAAGTTCAAGATGCCAGAGATGAACATCAAAGCCCCCAAGATCTCCATGCCTGACATTGACTTGAACCTGAAGGGTCCCAAAGTGAAAGGTGATGTAGATGTTTCTCTGCCCAAGGTGGAAGGTGACCTCAAGGGCCCTGAAGTTGACATCAAAGGCCCCAAAGTGGACATGGATACTCCAGATATGAATGTTCATGGCCCCGACTGGCACCTGAAGATGCCTAAGGTGAAAATGCCCAAGTTCGGCATGCCTGGCTTCAAAGGAGAGGGCCCTGAAGTGGATGTGAGCCTTCCCAAAGCTGACATTGATGTGTCAGGCCCCAAGGTGGACATTGATGTTCCAGATGTGAATATTGAAGGTCCGGATATGAAAGTCAAGGGTCCTAAGTTCAAGATGCCTGAGATAAACATCAAAGCCCCCAAGCTATCCATGCCTGATGTTGATCTGGACTTGAAAGGACCTAAGGTAAAGGGAGATTTTGATGTGTCTGTTCCTAAGATTGAAGGTAATTTCAAAGGACCGGAAGTAGACTTGAAAGGCCCAGGACTGGATTTTGAAGGCCCTGATGCCAAACTCAGTGGCCCTAATTTGAAGATGCCATCACTGGATATATCTGCTCCTAAAGTGACTGCTCCTGATATTGATTTGCATCTCAAGGCACCAAAAGTTGGAATTTCTGGTCCCAAACTAGAAGGTGGTGAAGTGGATCTCAAGGGCCCCAAAGTTGATTTAGAAACACCAAGCTTAGATGTACACATGGAGAGCCCAGATATTAATATCGAGGGGCCGGATGTTAAAATTCCCAAGTTTAAGAAACCAAAGTTTGGGTTTGGGGCAAAGAGCCCCAAAGCGGACATCAAATCACCTGCACTAGATGTGACTGTTCCTGAAGCAGACCTGAATGTTGAGGCTCCTGAAATTAGTGTTGGTGGCAAGGGCAAGAAAAGTAAGTTTAAAATGCCTAAAATTCACATGAGTGGTCCTAAAGTGAAGGCCAAGAAACAAGGATTTGATCTGAACGTTCCTGGAGGTGACATCGAAGCAAGTCTCAAGGCTCCTGATGTAGATGTCAGTGTTGCGGGGCCAGATGCCACGCTCAAAGGTGACGTGAAGTCTCCCAAAACCAAGAAAACTATGTTTGGCAAGATGTACTTCCCAGATGTGGAGTTTGACATCAAGTCTCCCAAATTTAAAGCCGAGGCCCCCCTCCCTAGCCCCAAGCTGGAGGGTGAAATCCAGGCCCCTGATCTGGATGTTTCTGCACCAGGGATTCATGTGGAAGCTCCTGACATCAAGGTGAAGGCTCCCAAGTTCAAAGTGCCAGGAGTGGATGTCTCAGGGCCAAAAATAGAAGGCAACTTGAAAGGTCCCAAGGTACAGGCAAATTTGGACGCACCTAACATCAACATTGAAGGCCCAGATGCTAAAGTCAAAACACCATCTTTCGGCATTTCTGCCCCTCAAGTCTCCATGCCCGATGTGGACATTAACTTGAAAGGACCAAAGATAAAGGGTGATGTCCCCAGTGTGGGATTAGAAGGACCAGACATAGATCTGCAAGGTCCAGAGGCAAAAATCAAGTTCCCCAAGTTTTCATTGCCCAAGATCAGTGTTCCTGGTGTAAAAATGGAGGGTGAGGGAGCTGAGATCCACGCTCAGCTGCCCTCTCTTGAAGGAGGCTTGAGCATGCCAGATGTGAAGCTTGAAGGGCCTGACATCACTCTACAGGGGCCAGGAGTAGACTTGCCTTCAGTGAACCTGTCTATGCCAAAAGTGTCTGGGCCTGACCTTGACCTGAACTTGAAAGGACCAAGTCTGAAGGGAGATGCATCAGTTCCCAGCATGAAGGTGCATGCCCCAGGCCTTCACCTGGGAGGCGTCGGGGGAATGGTGCGGATGGAAGGAGATGGTGTGAAAGTGCCAGGGATCGAAACCACGACAACACTTAATGTCGGAGCACCCGACGTGACACTGAAGGGACCAAGCCTCCAGGGAGACCTGGCTGTGTCTGGTGAGATCAAGTGCCCTAAAATATCCACAGGTGCTCCCGATCTAAGCTTGCAAGCATCAGAAGCTGGTGTTAAGTTTCCCAAAATGAAGCTGCCCCAGTTCGACCTCTCCACTCCAGGGTCCGACTTGGA
Organism: Pedetes capensis; assembly: GCA_007922755.1. Classification (NCBI taxonomy): domain Eukaryota; kingdom Metazoa; phylum Chordata; class Mammalia; order Rodentia; family Pedetidae; genus Pedetes; species Pedetes capensis. The sequence goes on from VMDO01031254.1 coordinate 4,803, forward strand.
CATTAACATCAAGGGGCCACAAGCCGCTGGGGAACTCAAGGGGCCAGGCATGGATGTGAACCTGAAAGGGCCTCAGATCTCAGCACCAAGTGTGGACTTGAATTTGGAAGGACCAAAAGTGAAAGGGAGCTTTGGGGCCACTGGTGAGATGAAGGGTCCCACAGTTGCAGGGGATCTACCAGGTGTCAGCATTCAAGGCCTAGAAGGAACCCTCCAGATGCCCAGAATTAAATCCTCTGGATGTGACGTGGACCTGCCAGGTGTGAATGTGAAACTCCCATCTGGGCAGATTTCTGGTCCTGAAATCAAAGGTGACCTGAAAGGTTCGGGAATGGGTTTCCACGGGGCTATTCCTGATATCAACGTCAAAGGGCCTTCCTTTAACGTGGCATCCCCACAGTCAGACTTTGCGGTTGGCTTGAAGGGCCCGAAAATCGAAGGAGGTGTGGATGTTTCAGGGGGCATCGGTGCCCCAGACGTCAGCCTGGGCAAAGGGCATGTGAGTGTCAAAGGCTCTGGGGGTGAGTGGAAGGGACCCCAAGTCTCCTCTGCTCTCAACTTGGATGCATCTAAGTTTGCTGGGGGCCTTCATTTCTCAGGACCAAAAGTAGAAGGAGGTGTGAAGGGAGGTCCCCTTGGACTCCAGGGTCCTGGGCTAAGTGTGTCTGGGCCTGAAGGTCACTTGGAAAGTGGGTCTGGAAAAGTAACATTCCCCAAGATGAAGATCCCCAAATTCACCTTCTCTGGCCGTGAGCTAGTTGGTAAAGAAGTGGGGGTAGACATCAATTTCCCTAAAGTGGAGGCCAGTGCGCAGGCCAGTGCCGGGGAAGGCGAATGGGAAGAGTCTGAAGTAAAACTGAGAAAGTCCAAAATCAAAATGCCCAAGTTCAATTTCAGCAAACCTAAAGGGAAGGGCGGAATCACTGGCTCCCCAGAAGCATCCATTTCCGGGTCCAAAGGTGACCTGAAAAGTTCGAAAGCCAGCCTGGGCTCCCTGGAAGGAGAGGCAGAAGCCGAAACATCTTCAGCCAAAGGCAAATTCTCCCTGTTTAAAAGCAAGAAGCCGAGACACCGCTCCAGTTCTTTCAGCGACGAGAGGGAATTCTCAGCCCCTTCCACCCCGACAGGGACTTTGGAGTTCGAAGCGGGAGAGGTGTCGCTGGAAGGGGGGAAAGTTAAAGGGAAACACGGGAAGCTGAAATTCGGTACCTTTGGTGGATTGGGGTCAAAGAGCAAAGGTCATTATGAGGTGACCGGCAGCGATGATGAGGCAGGCAAGTTGCAGGGGAGTGGAGTGTCCCTGGCCTCTAAGAAGTCCCGACTGTCTTCCTCTTCTAGCAATGATAGCGGGACTAAGGTTGGCATCCAGCTTCCTGAGGTAGAGCTGGCGATCTCTACAAAGAAAGAGTAGCAGGGCTTTGTATGTGTGTACATATATATGTATATAAAATACATCCGGGTGCCTTGGGTGTGTTTGTATATAAACTCCAAAGAGACGCACCCCAGCCGCCTCAGCAATAATGCAGACATCTTGCCTCTGCTCAAGGCAAGCGCTGAAAGATCAGCTGCCTCTAGGCTCCTGGAGCTCCCCACATAGGGAAAAGAGTTCCAGGTTCATCCAGCCCTGTGCAAAGTCCGCAGTGTTTGCCTTAAGACTTCAGACTTTTTTCTTTGTTTTTTTTGCATTGAACGCTGAGAAACTCCTGTTTACTAAGCAAGCTGTTGTGTTTATTATCCTCATTTTTACTGAACCTTTTTAGTGTCGGGGTAACCGGGGTAACGGAAACCCACTTTTTCATTGTAATGACTTTTGGGGCTTTCTAGGAAGGGAGGGTGGGGTAAAAGGCAACAGAGGGGGGCCAGATCTCAATTGCTGCTAAGATGGGATCTATTCAGACAGCGACACCCAGACGTGGCCTCAAGGAGGTGGTAGGCAGGGCGTGGGTGTTTTTAGAGCTCTTTCGCATAGCTTTTCTCCCCAGGAGTGGTGGTCCCAGCCAGTTTGGTGCTCACAGTAAGATGGAATGAGAATCTGTTTGCTCATCGTCCAACCCACCAGGTCAACATGAGGGGCTTCCATTCTAGACATGTTTTGTTGATGACCACCATGTTCCTGATAATAGTTATGATTTCTTTTTAACAGATGTTATCATGATTAAGACAATTTCTGGCACTTTAATGGCAAATTAATTGAGAATGTAAGAAAATCGATGCTGTATAAGGCAAATAAAAGCTGTTTATTAACCCCGATGTCTCCTGCATTGCATTCTGTATGGAGGGGATGGGGCCAGGGGAGGTTGGATTCACTGGGTGCCGTTGCTGGTTTTAGTGGTGACTTTAAGGCCTGAGCTCTGCCGAGGTGATGGGAGAAATTCTTCACTTCTTGATACTCAGGGTGAGACCGGCGGCGGCACCATTGCTAAGAAATCAAGAGAGGCGAGGGGCTGGCGGGCGGCTCAGTGTGCAGTGCTTGGTGAGCGTGAATGAGGCCCTGGGTTCGATGCCCAGCACTTAAAGGAAAACTGAGAGAGAGAGAGAGAGAGAGGCTTAGCACATTGGTGACCCAACCCCCAGGGCCCACCCATCAATTTTGCATTCTCAGCTCTGAGGTCGAGATTCGAGATTCTGAAACGGACACAAGGATACAATTATGAATGGAGAAAAGTCCTGTTGGAGTGGCCGAAAGGGCTCCGGCTGGGAATCACCACCTGCCCTCTGCTCTTGATTTGTTTCCTTGTGTCCTTGTTGTTAGGTGCCATTGGGTTGAAATCTGACTTATAGCAACCCTATGTGCAACAGGCGAAACACGATTGTCAGTGTTCCTCTGCTATTCATAGGATTTTCAATGACAGATTAACTTTTGGGAGTGGGTTGCGCCATCCGTCTCCCAAGCCTACAGAACCTGGTGTTCCCAGGTGGTCTCTCATCCAAGTACTAACCAGACCTGACCCTGCTTAGCTTCCGAGATCTGACGGGATCGGATGCTACAGGGCTACGGCTGCAGGCCATCTTGTATTAGATACCTTTATGGTTCCATCTAGACCATTTTAGGGGAAGCATGATGAAAAATTTTTTCTGACCCGAGTCCCCATTTGATTTCCTGATTTGTAGGTGACACATAGGGTCCTGGGGGAGCCTTTGAGGAACTGGCTCCTAGTGTTGGACATTACTGGCAGAGGCTCGTGCCATCCTATACCAAAACAGTTGGGCCAAGATGGTCCCCTCATCATTCCCCAGCATTTCTGCTAGTAGAGGCCCCTCTGTACCTGTCTGCTTGCCCCTGACCAGAGATGGCACCCGCCCTCCCCAGTACCAGCTGTTCAGTGGGCTTCTGCATGGAGGAATGGGATTTCCTGCGCAATATGGGCTCCACCTTGCTTGTCCTTGCTTGGATTCGGGATGTGTAGGTGACTGACTTACTGCTGCCTTTTGTGAAGTGGACAAGTGGCTCAACCTCTGTGAGCCTCAGTTTCCTCACTCAAAAGGGAGACAGGATCTACAGGGCCAAAGAGCCTATTGAAGGGTCTGAGCTATGTACGTGTGGAGTATCCTTATCGGAGATGCTTGGAACCAGAAGTGTTTCCGATTTTGGATTTTTTTTTTTTTTTCGGACTTTGGAATGTTTGCATACACAGAATGAAAAATTTTGGGGATTGGGGCCCAAGCCTAAACATAAAATTAATTTGTTTCAGGTACACGTTGTATGAACAGCCTGAAGATAATGTTATGCAATATTTCTAGTAATTTTGTGCATGAAATGAAGTACTACTGTGTGGAATTTCCCGCTCGTTATCATGTTAGTACATCAAAAATTTTGGATTTTGGAGCAGTTCAGATAGTTGGATTAGGGATGCTCAGCCTAGCGTGCAACACGCACGTCACAGCCATAAGCTTATTGATGGAGAGTATCTACACGCGCAGTGGTGCACACACCCCAGCCTGCAGCTCCCATCTGGTCTCACCGGGTCTGAACATCTTCCAAGTCTGCTTCTGTCACTCATTCACAGATCCACACCCAGTTCCTGCTCCTTCTTATCTCTGAAGCTGCCCAGGATATGTGACCCTGGTGTCCAGAGGCTGAGATGAATAAGCCATAGTGGGGTACACTTTTGCACACAGCAATGAAGGAAGCCCATCAGGGTGCTGGAAAGATCCTCTGGACAGAGCTGCCCAGGTTGTTTAATAATATGTCAAAAAAAGTGTTTTTTTCAGTACTGGGGGATTGAACCCAGGGCCTCACACACACCAGGCAAATAATCCACCACTGAACTGCACCACCAGCTCCTTTTTATTTATTTGGAGACAGAATCTTGCTAAATTGCCCAAGCTGCCTCTGGCCTCAAACTTGTGATCTTCCTGCCTCAGCCTCCTGAGTAACTAAGATTATATGCCATGGTGTCTGGCTTCAATTATTATTATTTTTAGCTTGAGGAAGGGGTGGTATAGGCTAGTAGTGGCCCCCAGTGTCCTTCAATCATTCAATCAATACTTATGAGCACCGTTTGGCTAGAGCCTGTCCCAGCCCCACTGATCTCCAGATCCTCCTCTGCCTGCTTCCATAAACCAAATGCTATGATGGGTGGTAAACTGGGAATGCTTTGGAATCTGGATGTAAATGCTTTGGAATCTGGATGTAAATACATGGGAACGATACATCTCCTAGGGACCATGAGACCAGTGATGGTTCCTGAGTCCTCCCGGCCGATCTCATTGGCAGGGACAGCCAGGGGATGGTGGGTAGGATGGAGAGGAACACAGTTACTGGCCATTCAGGCTCGAGAAGCTTCTCAGCCACTCTCTTCTCTTATCAGGTTCAGGCTGGAGGCAGGGGCCCCTCGCCTGCAGTGACCAATACCACAGGAGTGGAAAGGAAGGAGGCACAAAGGGCCTGTGTGGCATGCCGTGGACCCAGCCCAGGCGGCCTGCTTTGCTGGCTCCTGGCTGGCCCATGCTTGTTACTCTGTCTCCCCTGCTCCTCTGAGGTGTCCTTCTGCGCCATTGCCTTGCCTTGCCCCGCCCTCTCTCAATCCCTGGTGGAGATGGTCCAAGTCATTCCTCAAAGTCCTGTGGGGTCCCAGACTCGGAAGGTCTTACCCTCTGAGGCCCCAGTTCCTGAATTCGAGGGTGACTCTAGTGACGGGACTGGGAAGGGCCTGGGCCCGTCCCTTCCACGTCCTTCCTCAGAGTTCCAGGAGCAACAGTGGCAAGGAAGGCAGCCTCAAGGCATTCCTCGCTTTAGGCAGTGTGGCTCTGTGTGGACAGTGGCGTGGCGGGGTGGAAAGTGAGTTATTGTGAAGGGCACCATGGGCTCACAAACGGTCGCAAGTGGTTTTCATGAACACGTGCTCATTTCTGCACCTGTCCGGGTATGGAAGAGATTTAATAAAGGGACTGTTTATGGAGCGGTGGGCGGAGCCAACAAGGGATGGTGAGATCCCTAGGGACCGTGGGGAACCAGTACCACCCCTGGGCCGCAAGGGGCCTTGGCAAGGAATAGCGTTCCTGGGCTCCAGCATGGGTGGAGGTCAAGGGAGCCACCAGCAGGGTTGTCACCGTGAGGTCCTCAGCATCGGCCAGCGCTGCCTGCCCCGAGAGGCAGGCAGAAATAACCAGACCAAGCTGGGTGTGGTGGCACACGTTTGTAATCCCAGTACCTAGGAGGCTGAGGCAGGAGGATCAATGCGAGTTTCAGGCCAGCCTGGTCTGCATAGTGAGGTTCCATGTCAGCCTGGGCTACGAAGAGAGACCTTGCCACAGACAAGCAAACAAAGAAACAAACAAAACAAAACACGACAACAAACTCAGACCTCCTCTCCTGCTGCTGCCTACCCTGGAGGGCAACGGAGCCAGGTCCTGCAGGTGGTCAGCCTCCTGGGCACAGAACAGGGCAGAAGGCAAGGAGAAGGGGCGTGAAAGTGGAGGGGTGGGGTGGCAGAGAGGGAACACTTAGGACAGTATCAATAGTCTTCATAGTTTGTTGATGTTGTTGTTAGGTGCCATGGAGTCGGTCCGACTCATAGCGACCCTTATAGGGTTTTCAATGGCTGATTGTTTCCGGATTGCCTCAGGAGTGGGTTGTCACATCCTTCTCCTGTTTTTGTGGTGCTGGGAATGGAACTCGGGACCTCAGAGACTGCAGAGCGGTGCTCTACCAACTGAGCTAAATCCCAGCCAGTCTTCTTAGTTATCTGTTTGATAAGCTTGAATATTTTCTTCATGCCTGCATGCTCTGCAAGTGCTGGACCACTGAGCTGCACCCCCCAGCCCATTTTTTTTTTACTTTTGTGAGACAGGGTCTCGCTAAATTATGCAGACTGCCTCTGGTCTCGAACTTGCAAACCTCCTGCCTCCGCCTCCCAAGCTGCTGGGATTACAGGCATGCATGCCACCGTATCCGGCTAGTTCCACTCTTCTGTGACAATTCTATTGTCAAGAATATCTCTGGCTGGGTGTGGTGGTGCACACTTGTAATCCCAGCTCTTGGGAGGCTGAGGCAGGATTGTGGGTTCCAGGTTAGCCTGGGCAATGTAGAAAGAAAGAAAGAATGCTGTTGGACCCTGTTTTTGGAACTGTCCTCAGAGTCAACTGTCCTTTTTTTCTTTTTTTTTTTTTTTTTTGAGGTGCTAGGTGGTTGAGCCCAGGGCCTTGTACATACTTTGCAAGACCTCTATCCCTGAGCTGCACCCCTAGTACCCTTTTTCATTTTTTATTTTGAGGCAGGGTCTCATTAACTTACACAGGCTGCCTGTGGCCTCGAACTTGCTATCCTCCTCCCTGTACCTCCTAAATTGCTGGGATTACAGGCATGCACCCCCATGCTCGGCCTCAACTGTACATTAAAAAAAAAAAAAAAGCTTTCCAAGTCCGGTGTAGTGGCACACGCCTGTAATCCCAGTACCTGACACAAGTTCAAGGGCAACCTGGGCGACATAGCGAGTTCCGGGCCAGCCTGGCCTAGGCAGTGAGACCCTGCCTCAAACAAAACAAAACGAAGCAAACATTTCCTTGGGGAAATGGGAATTTTCCTCTCTTGTTTTTGCCCCAAGCCAAAGGGCCTGGAAGAAGAGACTGCAAGGAATCGCTGGGATCCGCTCTGTCGTGGGGTGTGCAAAGGGCAATGTGTGAGCTGGGTTTTACTTGTTTGCAATGTGGATAAGGCGTTCGCTGAGGCCGTTTGCCTAACAGACCGTGATCCCTTTGGAAGCAAGGCTGATGAGTTCAGTGGATGGGCCATTGTGGGTCAGAAGCAGGGCTTGATTTTTTTTTCTTTTTTTTTTTTTTTTGCGGTACTAGGGGTTGAACCCGGGGCTGGGATTTAGCTCAGTGGATAGAGCGCTGCGCTGCAGTCTCTGAGGCCCCGAGTTCAATTCCCAGCACCGCAAAAATGGGAGAAGGGCCTGGCAATCCACTCCCAAGGCAATCCCGAAACAATCAGCCATTGAAAACCCTATGAGGGTCGCTATGAGTCGGATACCGACTCGATGGCACCTAACAACAACAACAAAGGGGTTGAACCCAGGGCCTTGTGCTTGCATGATCTGCAAGTGCTGGACCACTGAGCTGCACCCTCAGCCCTTTTTTTTTTTTTTTTTTTTTTTACTTTTTGTGATAGGGTCTCACTAAGTTACGCTGGTCTCGAACTTGCGATTCTCCTGTCTCTGCCTCCGAAACTGCTGGGATTACAGGCGTGCGCCACCAGAAGCAGGGCTTGATTTTAACGTAATGCAACTAATATTCCTGTGTGGTTAGGAAGTTGTCTGGAATATTGTGAGCAAAGGCAGCCCTGCTGAAGTGCTGACACGTCTCCAGCCTCCCAAACAGAGAAGGGCTGCACCCACCAGGACTTGCTAATCCATGCGTTCCACTTCAGAACCCATCGCCCGGCCGAGCTCTCTGGGATTGTGCGGTAGCTGTGACATCAGGAAACATCCTCTGGGAGAAGTAGCCGAGTGAGTGTGTGAGTTACTTTTCTTATTGCTGTGATGGTGGCGCAATGTACAATGTGGTGAATAGGAAGCAGAGAGGGCAATGCACATGTTATTTCTTTTTGAAAGTGATTTGTTTCTATTTTTAGTGACATACAAAATAATGGATTTCATTATGACATTTTCATGCGAGTATATCATGTACTTTGCCTGCAGCTGCACTACTGTAAAGGTCTGATCCCATCAGATCTTGGAGGCTAAGCAAGGTTGAGTCTGGTTAATTCTTGGATGGGAGACTGCCTGGGAATAATGGGTGCTATAGGCTTAGGGTGGGCTGGGATTTAGCTCAGTGGGTAGAGCGCTGCGCTGCAGTCTCTGAGGTCCCCAGTTCGATTCCCAGCACTGCAAAAATGGGAGAAGGACCTGGCAATCCACTCCCAAGGCAATCCCGAAACAGTCAGCCATTGAAAACCCTATGAGGGTCGCTATGAGTCGGATATCGACTCGATGGCACCTAACAACAACAACAACATAGGCTTAGGAGAAAGACCTGGCAGCCCACTCCCAAAACACAACCAGCCATTGGAAAACTTTATAAATAGCAGAAAAGCACTGACAATAGTGTCAAGCATGGTACAATGTTGGGGAGTGTTTCGTCTGTTGTACCTCAGGCCACTATGATTTGGTCCTGACTCAAGGGCACCTAACAACAACGTATCATGTACTTTGCTCATATTCACCATCACCCGTTATACTCTCTTGTCCACCTACTTCCTGCTGGTCCCCTTTCCAAATGACATTGATATTTATTTATTTATTATTTATTTATTTATTTTTGCAGTACTGGGGTTTAAACTCAGGGTCTCGCGCTTGCATGTTTTGCAAGTGCTGTACCACTGAGCTGCACCCCCAGCCCACTATTTTTACTTTTAGAGACAGGGTCTTGCTAAGTTACGCAAACTGCCTCTGGTCTTGAACTTGCCATCCTCCTGCCTCCCCCTCCCAAGCCGCTGGGATGACAGGCGTGCGCCACCACGCCCGGCTATTTTGTTTTTTGAGACAGGGTCTCTCTAGGCAGCCCAAGCTGGCCTGGAACTCTCTATGTAGCCCAGGCTGGCCTTGAACCTGTGATTCTCTACCTCTGCCTCCCATGTGCTAGGATGACAGGTGTGCTCCAGTTTGCCTGGGCAGATGCTGATCTTTCTGAAGGACAAAGGAGGAGCTGCTTTGTAGAAATGTCCCCCACTGCGCCTTACATATTTCGGACATGTAGTCAGGAGAGATCAATCCCTGGAGAAGGACATCATGTTTGGAAGAGTGGCAGGTCAATGGAAAAGAGGAAAACCCTCCACCAGATGGATTGACACAGTGTCTGCAACAATGGGCTTAAACATAAATAAGATCGTTTGCCTGGCACAGAATCGGCAGGTGTTTCGATCTGCTGTACATAGGGTCGCTATGAGTCGGACTCGACTCGACGGCACCTAACAACAACAACAACAACCTGTCTGATGATGTTTCCTTATGGTTCCACTCAGGTTATGCTTTTGGGGGGGCAGGAAAACCACCTAAGTGATATTGGGTGCTCCTCGGTTCCCATGGGAGGAGGAGCTTGCCAGTTTTCTTCCTTTGTCCCCTTGCCATGTTTGCTCTTCGGAATTAACAAGTCCACCCAAGTTTTCAAGCAAGAAGTCCAAGTTTGGGCAAGTCTATTTCGCAAGTGTGCTTTAAAGGGCGAGTGGCATGCTTGGCCTTGGCACGCTCCCCAGTTGGGGATTTTGAAAGTGGGGTTCTGGCATCGGGCTTTGCAGCACAGAGCAGCTCTCTGTCTTTCCTCACGAGGACAAAGAATTCCGTGCATGAAGGCTTGCGGCGGGGCGGGGAATGCCGTGCGCTGTTTACCAGCCTCTGAATTGCCCCTTGGCGTCAGGGAGCCTCAAGGGCTTCCTAGGGCTGAATGTTCCCTTCGGAGTTGCTGCCCTGGGCCGCAGCAAATGTGTGGGGAGGTTCTGCTGAGGAGGGCAGTTTCATTTCCCCTTAAATGCGTGTTATTTTCCACCACGCTCTGGAGGCCCAGGCCTAACAGAAAAGCTTCCCGGTGGTACAGCCAGGGATAAGAAAGGGTTACCAATGAAAAGACCTCTTCTCTTTGGACAGACAGGTTCCAGTGCACAAAGTGCTTTGTACCTTGATATCAGCCCCACCCAGGAAAGCAGACACTACTGGGCTCCCTCTTACAGATCAGAGAGGCTCCGCTTGGAAAAGTGAAACAGTAAAACAACTGATCTCTACTCCCACAACCAGGAAGAAAGGACCCTGCCTCGGTCAAGCCAAACGTTCTGATTAAAAAAAACACAATTGTTGTTCTTCCCCATGAAGTTTCCCTGAAGAAGATGGGACTTTTCAGGGGGAAGATTAGAAAATGGGAGATGCCTCCTGAAATCTGTAGTGTCTTGGATTGTTTGGCGTCCCTCAAAGTTATTGTTGTTAGGTGCCCTTGAGTCGAGTCTGACTCACTGCAACCCTCATATGGTTTTCAATGGCTGATTGTTTCAGGATTGCTTTAGGAATGGATTGCCACGTGCTTCTCCCATTTTTTGGGGTGCTGAGGATTGAACCTGGGTCCCCAGAGAGTACAGCGCAGCACTCTGCCAACTGAGCTAAACCCCAGCCCCTCTCTCAAAGTAGTTGTTGTTAGGTGCCAACTGAGCTAAACCCCAGCCCCTCTCTCAAAGTAGTTGTTAGGTGCTATCGTCCGTGTCTGACTCATTGCAACCCTACATACAACAAGTCAAACACTATTGTCAGTGCATCTCTGCTGTTCGTAGGGTTTTCAGTGGCCGACAGATTTTTGGGAGTGGGTTGCCGGGTCCTTCTCCCAAGCCTACAGCACCTGGTATTCCCAGGTAGTCTCCCATCCAAGTAGTAACCAGTCCCAATTCTGCTTAGCTTCCGAGATCTGACTGACGGGATCAGATGCCACAGGGCTATGGCTGCAAGTCTCAAAGTAGTAGGGAATAATAATAATAATAATAATAATAATAATAATGTCTGTGGCTTCCTAGCTGTGTGACCTCAGGCAATTTATCAAAACTCTCTGTCTCAATTCCTTATTTATAAAATACAGTTGCCATGGTGCCTCTCTCATAGCATTGCTGTGAAGATGACGTAAATGAACATTGAATATGCTGGGCCTGTGGTAAATACTGTGAACTGTTCCTACACAGGAAACGCTAACTGTGTTAGGCATTTTACATGTTGCACTCTTTATCTCTTCATTTCCACAACCACTTCACGGGATGGGCATTACTTTTCCTGTTCACCAGACAACGACGCTGAGGCTCAGAGAGGTTAAGCAACACGCACAGGGTTGTTCAGCTAGTAAATGGAACGGTGATGACTCACACTGCGGTTGTTCTTGAGTGAGGCGCTCAAGCTTCTTTTGTTTTTGTTTTTGCAAGTGCTGGACCACGGACCCGCACCCCCAGCCCATTTCTTTACTTTTTATTTTGAGCCAAGGCCTCACTAAATTACGCAGACTGCCTCTGGTCTCGAGCTTGCGATCCTCCTGCCTCTGTCTCCCGAGTGGCTGGGATGACAGGCGTGAGCCACCGCGCGTTCTGTTTGCTGCTAGCAGGAAGACCCTGTTGGTAACAGTGTGCTTCAAAGCTTGGAAAGAAGAATTGGGGCAGAGGGACATCAGGAGTCCAAGGAGGGAAGGGAAGCATGGGAGGGAGGCTCCGCAGGGTGGGCCTGGGAGCAGCGAGGGAGGAAGGACGGGAACTCAGAAAGAAACCTGAGACCCGGGTAAAGGTTGGTGCTTCACACCCCCGGTGCCCATTTCTGCAGGTGGGAGGAGGGGCTTCAGGTCACAAGCAGAGGGAAGCCTCGGCTCAGACTCGGCTCCTGGGCTGCTGTCGGCCCCTCCTGCGGCTCCCCTGCCCTAGACCACCTCGGATCCCTGCCTCTCTCGGTCCTCCTTCTTCTATGATGATAATAAACAAGGGAGGAGCTGCAGGCCGAGCAGGTGCATTAGCATATCGAGCCCCACCCGCGGTCGCGCGCCCCGGAAGCGTGTGCGCCAGCGCCTGAGAGTGGCCATGAGGCCGGCCTGCCCCACCCCCTGACCCCAGGGCCCTGCGGAGCCGAGCCCCCTCTCTAGGAGGGGCCCCCAGAAAGGAGATCTGGACAGAGCAGAGTTGCCCCTCACCGTGCCGCGTCTCTCCCATTCCCTGCGGCTCTGCTGCGTGAACCGGGTTGGAGCAGCGGCAGCCTGTGGTGTGAACAGAGGCCCTCCGCGCTCCGCTGGGTGGGGAAGGGCGCGGTCTCCGGGAGCTCTGATCTCCAGCTCTTCATGATGGGGGAGGGGGAGAAGGAAGCGAGTAGAAACCCTAAGGCGGGGGTGGGGGTGGGGGCTCGAGAAAGAGCCCGGAGCCGGGCGCGGTGGCGCACGCCTGTCATCCCAGGGGCTTGGGAGGGGGAGGCAGGAGGATCGCAAGTTCGAGACCAGAGGCAGTCTGCGTAACTTAGCGAGGCCCTGTCTCAAAAAGTAAAAAAATGGGCTGGGCGTAGCTCAGTGGTCCAGCACTTGCTAAGTGTGCAGGAGCGAGGCCCTGGGTTCAACCCCCAGTACGGGGGTGGGGGGGGGGAGAGCCCGGAATGGGGCGGTGCCACGTGGCGGGGGTAAGGGGAGGAGGAGCCAAGCCCAGGTCTGGGGTGGGGGCAGGGTGAAGGGCAGGAAGGTTCAAAAGTGGAGAGGGCAGAAAAAGAAAGGCCTAGAAGCCCAGAGTGGCTCGGTGGGGCGGGCGCCTGCCCAGCATGTGCAAAACCCGGGTTCTGTCCCCATGACTTCCCCACCGCTGTCCGCTCACAGAAATCATAGGAAAGCTGGCACGTCGCCAAAGGAGGTTTGACCCCGCCCTGCCTGGCGCCCCAAATAAACAATCTGCAGCAGCGCGCAGGCCACCTGGAGGCAGGTTCCGATGGCGCAGTCCGGGGGCGTCCGTGTCCAAAGAGGGAGCCTGGTATCTGGGAGAATCCTTCTCCGCGGCCTGTCCAGGCGCTGCTAATCCCAGGCTCAACGGACTGATTCTTTACCCGCCTGGGGGCTGCTGCCCTGCAGAGGGCCCGGCAGGACCCAAGGCGGGGCTTCGGGAATAGAGGAATTGGGGAGGAATTGGGGGCCCTCGGAAACCTCTCCCAGCCAGGTTTACTCTTCTCCATGCGTGGCCATAGCCGCACGTCCCTTACCCCGGTGGGTTCCCAAGGCCCAAATAGAGCCATCAACACAAGTTTTCCTTTTATCCGACTTCACTTCACAGCTGGGTCTCTGACGGCCTCTTATAAATTAACACTTTGAACGTTTCCATTTAAAAAGAGGATTTTGGGCCCTTGAGGGATGATCCCTCTTGTTAGGTGCCGTTCTGTCGGTATGCGACTCATAGCGACCCTGCGTACAACATGTGAAACACTAATGGCATATTGATTTTTTGGGGAGTGGGTTGCCAGGTCCTTCTCCCAAGCCTAAAGCACCTGGTGTTCCCAGGCGGTCTCCCCTCCAAGTACTAACCAGGCCTGACGCTGCTTAGCTTCCGAGATCTGACAGGACTGGATGCCACAGGTCTATGGCTGCAGGCGGATCACTCTTAGCGGCTATTTAAGGCCCATCAACAGGCCGGCTTAGGGTATTTTGGGACAGGAGAGTCTTTCAGCAAAACCACACAAACAGCCTCGGTAGGTGCCCACCTGGCTTTTTTGTCTCAGAGCCTGACCCAGCCCTGTATGCTGAGCTCAGCGGTGGCTGGCACGTGCCCCCCTCCCACCCACCAAGCCTCTCTTAAGGTCTCCACTCCCGCCCAGAACAGGGCAAGGCTTTTGACAATTTCCAGCTTTTGCAGCGGGTGCAGTGAGGTGTGACTTTGTGTGTTTTGCCTGGGTGTGTGGTCTGCTCCAGGGCACAGAGCTGCCAGGCAGCGGGGCTCGGTGCTCTGTCTCCAGTGGCCAGGCAGTGGGGAGAGCTGGAATTCAAGAAGGCAGCCCAGGAGCTTGTCAGGAAATTTTCTGTTTGTGAGGTTACGTGTTCTGGCTTACAACTTGAATTTCAAGTGGGCCCTTCAGGCAGATTGAGAAGGTAGGTGAGAGAGCAGAGGCGGCCAGTTTGGATTGTCTAGATTCCTAGAAAATAAATTCTAGGAATTTAGTTGTGGGAGGGAGAAGTGTCAGGTAGATTAGACGGGGTTTCATTTGCTGGGGGCCCACGGGGAGGGGCTGGTTTTGCTCTTTTCTATTTGGACACCGTTGTTGTTGTTGTTGTTAGGTGCCGTCAAGTCGGACTCATAGCGACCCTCATAGGGTTTTCAATGGCTGATTGTTTCGGGATTGCTTTGGGAGTGGATTGCCAGGCCCTGCTCCCATTTGGACACCGTGATTCCCCCAAATTACTTGTCTCTGGAATCATATCAAAGAGATGAATTGTCGCTTTGAATCAAGGTCTTTTTTTTTTTTTTTTTTTTTTTTTTTTTGCCATACTGGGGGTTGAACCCAGGGCCTCGCACTCGCATGCTCTGCAAGTGCTGGACCACTGAGCTGCCACCTCCAGCCCATTTTTTTACTTTTTGAGACAGGGTCTCGCTGAATTACACAGACTGCCTCTGGTCTGGAACTTGCGATCCTCCTGCCTCTGTCTCCTGAGCCGATGGTGGGATGACAGGCGTGCGCCACTGTGCCCGGCTTTTTTAAAAATTATTTTTTAAACTGAGCTGCAGACCTCTTATGAAGGAAAATCATGCCCTCTAAATACTGGTTTTGGTGACTGCTCTTTGTTTGAAGTAATTATGATCCCTGAAAGTGGGAAAATTCACACTACTGTTTATCAAAAGGAAATTAATCCCTTGGGTTAACTAGATTCCTGCCACTGCTTCCAAACCTTGCCAGATATCAGGTCCGAAGGATGTGCTGCATGTTCTGCAAATACTATCTTTTCTTGTTTTACAGTTTCCAGAGGGGAGATAGTTGGATCTTGTCGGTGCCCTGAAGCTCACTTGCCATTACATAACCACAGAGAACCTGTGCTAGGCTTTGCTGATGCACAAATGAGCACAGGCTAGCACACGGGTGTCCAGGTGTGTCCCACACTCACTGTACCTGACACAGCTTGGACTGCTGATTGTTCTGTATTGAAGGGCATGTGCTTAACTTTCACTCGATAAGAGGATTTAAAAATTGGATAGGCCTGCAGCTGTACCACTGTGGCATCCTAGTCTGTCAGATCTCAGAAGCTAAGCAGGGTTAGGCCCTGTTAGTACTTGGATGGGAGACCACCTGGGAATACCAGGTGCTGTAGGCTTGGGAAAAAGACCTGGCAACCCACTTGCAAAAAACAATCAGCCACTGAAAACCCTATGAATAGCAGAGAAGCACTGACAATAGTGTTTCATCTGTTGTGCATAAGGTCGCTATGAGTCTGATTCCACAGCACCTAACAACAACAATAAAAACTGGATGAGGCCAGGAGCTGTGGCACCTGCCTATAATCCCAGTGACTTGGGAGGCGAGGCAGGATGATGGCGAGTTTGAGGTCAGAGGCAGTCTGTGCA
>VMDO01031255.1:0-20301 GCA_007922755.1 Pedetes capensis
TGAAGATCTTTTATCAAAAAAAGTAATCATTAAGCCCAGGTGATTTCTTTCTGTATTATTTACCTTATTTCTAAATATAATACATAAACATTAATAAAAGGAAAAACTAAATCATAAGGATTATAAGAAGCCACAAGTCATAAAAGAATAAATTAGTTATAATAGGATACGCATTTTCCTTGTGCTCTAGTTAAAAGAAGTCAAATCAGATTAGAAAAGGACTAGGAATTGCATCTTCCCATAATTTAACTCAGCATATTTTTTAC
Source organism: Pedetes capensis (assembly GCA_007922755.1). NCBI lineage: Eukaryota > Metazoa > Chordata > Mammalia > Rodentia > Pedetidae > Pedetes > Pedetes capensis. Next base: position 267 of record VMDO01031255.1, read on the forward strand.
CTTGTGTACACATCCTAATCACCTAAGGGTCTCTTCAAATATGCCTGGTTCCACACCCATGTGCTCCAGCTGGTCCACTGAGGAGCCTGTTCATAATAAAAAGCTCCCCAGGTGACTCTACAATCAGGATTAAGAACCACTGTTCTCCCTGTACAGCTCAAACTTTACCCCTTCTTTCAGCTTCTCTGTATATTTCTGCTTGATGTAATACTTTCCATTCCAAACTACCCTAACTAATCATATGTATCTTGACTATTACTATCTTGATTACCTGATATTCCAGTTACTTATGAACATGTATTATGTCTCCTACTCAGCTACATCTGTCTTTGAAAGCATTTGTTTGCACATATTAAGTCTTCTATGCATTGCATGTATGAACAAATGAACGAAAGCATTTGCTTTCCCACATTCCCTACACTTGATTTCATGCCCTATCCCATTCTCTGACCCTTTGACACCTTCTTCTCCCTTCCTAGCAAACCCACAAGCAGCTCAGGCAGGGACAGAGAGGGCACTATATTCCTAAGAGACTAAGTACAAAAATAGAACTGTTAAGATCCAACTTACTTTTGCTTGACTAAGAATGCCTGCTTCCCGGGATTTTATTTCATACTTACATGTTTTGTGCTTGAATCAAAAAAGGGCCACTCAACATTGTATTATGTTTCACTTTGCACAGTGTGCACTGTTCTAATCCAAGATCAATTTGTTGTGTATGTCTTATTTCATATCATGCTATGACACCACATGGCAGCTAAATTCTAAGTGTCATATTGTTTCAGCTTTGGAAATGCCACCTTCAATTCTAGACAAGTTAATATTTCAAACTGTACATTTCAAATAGGAGTACATTTCCTTTCACGGTGACAGATCATTTCTTACCTGTCTAAATTCAGGATTTCTAGATTTGTCATGAGATAAGATAAATGCATACCTTCTGCCTCTCTTTTAAGTAGTAACTTGGGTGAATTCTTTAAAACCCTACAGGAATAAAGAGGGCCATGAAGGACTCAAATGAATGAGTTTATAGGAATAACTATCAGGTTATTAGAACATTATAGAATGAGTGAAGAGTCAACTATCGGTTGTTTAGACTAAATCAGATGTGAACCAAGAAAAAGCAAAAAAAAAAAAAAAGCCCTAACCATGATGCCTAGCCCAGAATGCAGTTTAAAAGCTGAAGAGTAAATGGAGAAGTACCTATCACCCTTGACTGGCTTAACAATTCTATCAGCCTATTCTTATGTTCTTGAGATGTAATGACTTTAGGTTCCACAGAGCTTTTTATTTTCTGTAGCTGGATCTCTTCTTGATGCCTTGAGATTCCTAATGCTCTCACTTGTGAGCACATGTTCCCCTCCAGACACAATTCCTCCAGACTGTACCATCCCAGTAATTCTCAAGTTCCCATTCTGTCTAGGGAGGCCACCACAGAAGGAAACTGAAGCCAGACATACCAAGATTGTTCACATGCTTTTCATCTTTCATATCTTTACCCTGACTTCAGGCCCTTTCCTGTACTCATGACTACTCACTTCGGGCTTCCCTGTTCATTCACCATTCTATTTTCTATCACTCCCAGGCTTTTAAGCTCTGTCTCCTTTTAAACAACACTTCTACTCCACACATGCACCCCATCCTTGCCTCACTCACAAAACAAGTTCTTCATGTAATCCTGTCTCCACCTAAATGCTCTGCTTCTACCAGTTGTCCTCTGACTAGAGTTTTCCTTTTCTCCTCCACTTTCTCATGACTTGGAAAGCAGAAATCTTTCTACTTCCTACAGACACTTCCATATCATTAGTTTCTTATACTCTTAGGAAATTCACTTGGAAAATAACAAGTATAAACTTGCACACTTGTTTGTTGCTCCTGACAGCTGGCTACTCTAATTCCCTATTCATCAGCCTCCCTGACCACATTGCCCTTGTCATAATTTTGATCTTAAATGTTCCCGAAAGGCTTATGTGTTAAAAGGCTTTGTCACCACCTGAGGTCTTTACTGGAAGGTAATGGAACCTTCAGGGGGTGGGGCTTCATGGAAGGAACTTAGATGATTGGGGCCATGTCTTTGAAGGGGATACTGGGACCCAGCCAATTCCTCTCTCTCTTTCTTTGCTTCCCCATCACCAGAGTTGAGTAGCTGTGTTCCACCACGCATTCCCTACCACAATGTTCTGCCTTGTCACAGGCCCAAAGTGACAGAGCCAAGCAATCACAGACTGAAACCTCTGAAATTGAGCAAAAACAATCTTTGTCGTCCTTTTATCTCTGGTATTATGGCATGGGGATGGAAACCTCATCAGCACAGCCATGTTGACTGACACCTGAATGACCATCTTCATCTCTAACCTATTTTCAATGACTTCAGGGTACATGGGAAAGATTTCTCCTTAACCTCCTTGACTTCACTGAGTTTCACTTCTCTTCTCTCTTGTCATCTGCTCCCAGACCCTAGCCCTGAATCTGCCATTCTTCCCGCATGGTTCTGACATCCTAAATTCTAGTTCCTCACTTTCAGATACCACTTCTCTTCCTGGTCCCTTTCTCATTATCCTACAACTTCTATTTTTAACCTCATTGAAACTTCCTTCTTGAATTCTTCCATTTTCTCCCAATCTACCAGTCCTTCCTATCCTATTTTCACTATGTTACTGCAACACTGTAATTATGGGAATGAGCACTCCATCCTTGCTGTCTCCTCTTCATTATTCCCATTCACTCAACACACCACAATCTGATTTCCTAGAGACCACTCATTTAAAAATTACTTGACAAAAGTTACCAATGACCTTGTTGTTACTGAATATAGTGGGCCTTTCTTAATCTTTTCTTAGTCTCTCTTTACTATTAGCAACACTCTACCCTCAGTCTACTTTGACCTCTGTTGTCGTTGTTGTTAGGTGCCGTCGAGTCGGTATCCGACTCATAGCGACCCTCTGTACAACAGGGGAAACACTATTGTCAGTGCTTCTCTGATGTTCATAGGGTTTTCAATGGCAGATTGAATTTTGGGAGGGGGTTTCCAGGTCCTTCTCCCAAGCCTACAGCTTCTGGTGTTCCCAGGTGGTCTCCCATCCAGGTACTAACCAGGCCCGACCCTGCTTAGCTTCCGAGATCTGACAGGATCGGATGCCACAGGGCTACCACTATAGAATCATAATTGTACTTTTCCTTCTACAATTCTAAACACTCTTTCTCACCTTTCTTCCTCTTTTCACCCTTAACATGTTTGTTTTCCAAAAAATTTCTACTGTCAGTGCTCTTTTCTTCACATTTCATGGATCCTCCCCTAAAGGGATAAACTCCCTTTCTTCCCACGACAAACTTCCCAAAATATGTGTTTGATCATTCTTGATCCTGACACATAATCCAACACACACATCTCTCATTAGATGTAAAACATGACATGTCCAGATAGCAACTTATCATTTCATCCCCAAATTCCCTTTCCTATATCTCCCCTATCAGTGAATAGCAAATGGTACTGTTCACCTGTAGCTCAAGAGAGGCACATGGGAGTCATGACACATGACTCTACCTCCTCAGTCATCAGTCCATATAAGTCAGTAAAACTTGGTAATACAATATCCTTAGTATCCCAGGAACCTGACTGCTTCTCCCATCCTTCTTACCACTACCATCATCATTTTTCTCTTAGATTATATTAACTGCCCTCAGAATTACCTACCAAAAACAGAGATTTAATCTTGTTAGAAAACCTTCCCAAACCAATCACATTTTTAAACAAGTAAACAAATAAATTGATGTGTAATACAAGTATCTCTGTGCCCTGGGTTATGCTTCTCTCTCACCTCATAAAAATCATCTCAGGTGTTACCTCCTCAAGAAATTTCCCTGACATTTCAGTCTGAGTTAAGAATTCAAACTGGGTTTCTAGAATATGCTGTGCTCATAGGATCAGAATGTGAGTTGCCAAGGGCTGCACAATTAATGGTTTACTTGACCATCCTGCCATCTAAAAAGTGAGTTATTTAAGGACAGGTGCTGTATCTTCATTGTATTTTAAATACCCAGCTTTTTATATAACAACTGGCAGAGAGAAGGCAATTAAAAATATTTGATGAATAGATGAAGTAAATCAATGTTCAACAAACAAAAATGAAATGGGATTTTTCTTGCACAGAAAAAATAAGTATTGAGAAGTGAACACAAAATATAACTGGAGCAGAAAAAAGACTTCTAAAAGAAAAGAAGTAGATGTACTAATGTATGGGGCAAGTCTTAACTTTACCCTTCAATACACAAAGGCCTAAATTGTCACAGTGGCAACTAGTATGAAGGCTATCCATTCATATTACAAATAAGAATCATATTCGTCATCCAGTTTTCCCTTTCTTTCTGAGCCCTAGATGGATGATCAGAGCACAGAATTTTTAAAATTCTGAGCCTGATGGCAGGATGAGCTCAGAAAAGATTTAAATCTTTCTTTTTCTACTTCAACACTAAGAATTGTTTCCATTATGCAAAAAAGACAAAACCGTTTTGCAGTTATGCTTCATAAATATGCACCATAGAGACTTGCTGAATACAGCAAAAAATGTAACATCTCTTTTTCACTGGATTTCTCTAGACAAACTAGAAAGCAAATTTGAAAAGGATTTTTAATAGCTGCCAAAATATTTGATTTAAAAACAAAGTATCAAAGAGTACGCATGAAATTAAACTCAGCCTAATAGTCTAAGATTAACAAGCTGCTAGGGCCACCCTTTCCATGGACATTTAAATAATCAAGTATCACATCTATGAACTTGGAGCCAAGTGACCTTGACTTCAATTCCTTGCCTTGAAAAAGTGCTCAAACTCTCAGAGCCCCAGTTTTCACATTATAAAATAGAGATATCCACCAAGCGTGACTCACAAGATAATCAAAGTCAGACATTCAAGCATTTAGTTTGACAAATCCCTTGTAAATTTTATTGTCCCACTCATCAAGAAAAAGTTGAACACAAAGCAAAGTCCTAGCCTTCTTTGAGCTTATATTCTAGTGAAAAAGGCAAGCAGAAATTAAACAAATAGATGGATTTACACCGTCAGATGTAATAAGTGTTCACAAGAAAAGCAAACCAGGGTGAGGGGATGGAGAATGGCAGTACAGTTGGGTGTTTGTCAAGGAGGGTGCAAGTGGCAACATTTTCTCGGAGGAATTGATTTCTGAGAGGAGACCTGAGTGAGGCAAGAGGGCAAGCTACATAAGTATTTCTAGAAAGAATATTCCAGGCAGAAGAACAAGGAAAAGACCCTAAAGTTGGTGCATATTTTTAGGAACAGTGAGGAAGCCTGAGTGGTTGGGGAAAAATTACAGAAAAGGAAAGGAAAGAAGAAATGAGTTTGGAGAAAAAGTTGAGACTAGATATAGTATATGTATGAAAGTATTTTGTAAACTGTATTGCAAAATAATTGTAAGGCTGATTGACTCCCAAATAGGTGGGAGATTAGCCTCATTTTTCATAAAAGTTAAATTCATGAGACTTTGAAATGGTATTCATCGTATTGGTCTGAGTTACTTCATCAGATGAACTAATTTTACTCACACATAGGCATACTTGCATGTGTAGACACACACACACACAGAGTTTGCTTTACCCTCTCTGTTTCATGATTTGAACAATCTTAAAGTTCTTCCTTTAAATAGATAGCAACAAAAAAGTCAGTAAGAGTAAACAGTATCACAGAGATACTACTGCCATGGACTTTCTTGATTTTAAAGCAATAATCATGTCCTTGTTATAACTGTAGTTTGACTCTTGGTTCCATCATGAGAGAACATTGACAACTTAGAGAGGGGTCATAACAAAGTCACAGATGGAATCACATGTGTGTGATAGGAAACAAGAAATGGCAAATGAGTTAGCTAAGGGTGTCATGGAGATTGTAAAGGAGAACCATAATGATAAAGAGAGCATACCTCCTTTCAAGTTCAATTAGTATCTAAGTCCTAGCAATGCCCCTTGAATGTTACTTGTCCCCCTTGCCTTAATCCTCCCCATCCTTCTACCTCTTGCCTAGATAATTGTAGCAGTCTCTGATCATGCCTCTTCCTCTGGCCCCTCTTCCTTCAATGTACTTAATGAAATTCTACCAGAGGATCTTCTAAAGTAACCTTATAATCAGGCCATTATCCTCTCCCAAAATTCCTCCAAGGTTCTGTGTAGCTCAAAAAAATACCAGCCACACTCCTATACCTGATATTTGAGTCTCTTCTGGTTTGGATCTGAGTCCATCTGCAGCCTTTCGCATTTTCCCCACCTGAGAAATGGCCCACTGTCCCTTCAATAGTTCCCAGTACTTCCCAATTGTTCCCAATACTTCCCTGCTATTCTTTATGTATGCTGTATCCTAATATCCAGATTTCTTCCACCATATCCATCTTGTAATGCCCTACCTGTTTTAAAAGCTAATTCACAATACCTCACCAAGGAGTGGGCATCTCTGACCTCTGACTCCCAGTGGTATCACAATAATGCATGTGTCTATTCATTCACCCAACAAGTACTTAGTGAGTACCTACTATGTACAGTGATGTATCTCTTAACAATGGGAGATGGTCAGAGAAATGCATTGTGGAGTGATTTCATCAATGTGCAAAAATCATAGAGTATACTTCCATAGACTAAGACAGCTATATCAATAAGCAGTATAATCTTATGGGACTGCCATTGTAAATGCATGCTATCACTAACCAAAACATTTCTATGTGGTGCATGATTATATTTTACCTCACATTGTGGCTACTTATGTCCCTGTCTTTTTCCCCACTCTTCACCTTCTTCACAACCTACTAAATTGTACATTCACTGAAAACAAGGGTCTTTGCTGTTTTATATCCTTTTTAGAAGCTACCACAATGGCCAGCATCTAGAAGACTAAATACATATCTGATGAATATAGAAATGATTGATTCCTATACTGTAAACAAGAGATACTCTGAGCTCTCCACAAAAAAAGGAAAGAGATTGGTGAACAGCTGCCACACACCCATCTCCATCCATCTTATATTTCTCCTCCCTCAAAATTGTATGTCCTATAGAAAGATCGGGCTCTCCTTCACATTTTCATTTACATCTCATTTACATTCATTTACATCTCATTACATTACATTTCATTTACATTGAGGTCCACTAGAGTGTGATTGAGCAAGAGGTATATGTCTATAGTGTTCTTGAATGTAGTTTATAGTCATGTTTTAGAGCCAAGGCAAGCCAAGGGATGAAGAACATATGCTGGCCACCTAGTAGGCTTAGACATAACAAGGAAAATAGAATGAAAATTCTCGACTTCTAGCTCATCAGCAGTTAAGGCTTACTTACTGCTCAGTCCATGAGGAAACAGAGAAGCCATGGCTGGAGACCCAAGTTCTGGGTCTCAACAATCTTATGCCTCCTGGTCTATGAAACTAAAATCTGAGGTAACAAGAGAAATAGTCCTGAGAGACAGAGAGAATCACAAAGTAAGATAAAAGGAAAAAGAAAGAAAGAAGGAACAAACAAACAGTAGGAGAAAAGGAGGGAGGGAAAGAAACAAAAATGAAAGACATGTTCATTGAAAATTGTGGAAATTGGATGACCTTTTTGACAAAACACCAAACTTGTTCCATCTGAGTCCAAAACTACCCAAAACATGTGTCCAAGGGTGCTAGAGCTTTAAAAACATCAAAGGAGAAGTATGTAAAGGAAATTGAATAAAATTAAAAATCCATATAGGCAACTAGTCTGCAGAGTGATCATACAGCACTCTAATAGTTTACCAGCTGACATCTGCAAAAATCCTGAATTGAATGATAATTTTTCTCCAGATTTATGGACATTTTTTCTTGAAGCATACATAAATATTTTCCTGCTACAACTCAACAAGCTCTAAATATGTTGTATTAACAATTCCTGGTATAATGGAAGGTTTCTGTGTTGTGTTACTGTTCCCTGAATTTAGATACGAACCGAGTTAAGTGTAACATAATATTCATTTAGCTTTCCACTACATTCCACTGATGTCAGTAGATTGGCATCAATTATACTGAAAAAAGAATATCTGATGTATTAGGAAGAAAAATCAGTCATGTGGAACAGTACACAGCCTCAAGTTTTAAGTATGAATTCTGAATCTTAATTCAGAAAGCCTGATCCTCAAATAGCCCACACTGTGAAAACTTTCTGACCTTCAGATGAAGCCCTCAGTAATGTTTTACATTTATTCCACAAAGCATAGGAAACAAAGACATTCTATGCTTGCTTCCTTGGAGTCAAACTCCAGCATTTTATGGGAAATTTTCTTTCAATTTCTGAGCAGCAGAGTTAGAATGGTGTGACAAAAACTATGGGTTATATTTTCTTTGTATTAGAGAATATTTGGATTGATCATCTTCTGGTATACAGTATATATCAGAGTGGCAGGGAATGGTTTTGCATTGTACAAAACTTCCCCCAACAAGCACTCTCAGTAACATATTTTTTAGTACCTAACCCAAATGCAACACACAGAAAATTTATCTCAGAGTCTAGCAATCTATAAAGTTCAAAGTATTCTAGAATTTCTCAGTACTATAATCTGAAACTGTAGCTCACATTGTACACGTAGGATTTGCATGCAGATGCATATGCACTCGCACAGACACTCTCTCTCTCTCTCTCTCTCTCTCTCTCTCTCTCTCTCTCTCTCTCAGCCACTTCACCAACAAATCCCAATCACTAAGTTCTAAGAAGGAATGGCAGGGACAGGCAGGATTAATTTTTGGTTGTGAAATAAGGAACAAAGGAGAATCAGAGAGAATATCCTAGAAGAGAGGTGATTTGAAAGCCAAAAGGCCTATCCAAAGAAAACTGGATATCAGGTGAAAAGAGAGTTCTGGGAAAACCATAAGTGGTTAAGCAAGTCTGAAAGGGTAAGTGGAAGGCTCAGGCTTGAGTTCCCTGAAACACCAGGATATAAAGTAAGACCACCTTCTTCCTATTGTAAGGAAAGAATGCTTATGACCATAAAGGCTGACCAAACACATGTGTTCATTTTATTGTTGTTAGGTGCCATCAAGTTGGTGTAGGACTCATAGCGACCCTACATAAAACAGGCAAGACACTATTGTCAGTGCTTCTCTGCTATTCATAGGGTTTTCAATAGCTGATTGCTTTTGGGGAGTGGGTTGCCAGGTCTTTCTTCCAAGCCTACAGCACCTGGTGTTCCCAGGCAGTCTCCCATCCAAGTACTAACCAGTTCTGACCCTGCTTAGCTTCCAAGATCTGACGGGATCAGATGCCACAGTGATATAGCTGCAGGCAAGATGTTCATTGCCAGAACCTAAACATCCACTCTGGAAAAATATGGTTAAGAAAACTGGCATAATATGAAACTGTTAAACATGATACTAATAAATATCTTCCAATCACATATGGGAAAGCATATATTTTAATAGTAAACAGAAAAATCAAGATAAAAAAACTGAGTTGATGGATCACAACTCCACTAAAAACAAAATAAAACTAAATATTAAAAAGAGAACTGATATTATATCACAATTTTAATTTTTTATTACTATACTGTTTTTCCTTTTGTTTGGTTTTATTCTTTGATTTTCTGTATTTGTACATTTTCCCTATTTTTTCCTTATTTTATATGAATTATTTTAATAGGGGGAAATATACAAATAAGGCTTATTTATTTTCTAAGTTCGGAAGCCCAAAATTGTGTTGTCATAAAAAGAGTTTGGGAATAGGAATCAGAAGACTTGAGTTTGAGTAGAAAACTGTTACTATGCAGCCAAAAGAATTTAGGCAAGTCACTTGATATATGTAATAATCATCATCATGTACTGACCAACTAACCATGCACCGTACATCACATACCTCTCTGTTTCACCCAAATTATTTCATCTAACAGTTCCATCAATTAAGTAGAGGTCTTGTTCCATAACGGTGTTAGATGAGACAACTAAGGCTTAAAGAAACTAAATTACTGCTCAAGATTACACAGCTAGCAAAGGGTAGAAGTAGGAAAAAAAACTAGGGACCAATTGTTAGTCTTCTCATCTTTTCACCTGTAAAATTAAGGGTAGGCTGTAAAGTTTACAAACTTTTCTACTCAGAGTTTGAGTTCCCATGAAGACAAGACTCTTTTAGTCTATTAGTCTTATCTATTACTTTTACTCACTGATGTATCTCAAGCACATAGACCAGTAGGTTCTCAGTAAATATTTTTTGAATGAAAGTACCTTCAAAGGAGATTGAACATACAATTTTCAGAGGTCTGAAAACAATTCTCAAAGTCATTACCCACTAGCTGATATTTCTTTGATGTCTCAAAATTAAAACTATGAAAATGTCATAATGAAACCCATTAATTTGTATAATGAATATATGCTAATTTAAAAATAAAATTCATCAGACCAGGCACAGTGGTGCACCTCTCCAATCCTTAGAGACTCAGGAGGTTGAGGCAGGAAGATCACCAGTTCAAGGCCAGAGGCAACCTTCTCAGCAAGACCCTGCCCCAAAATTTAAAAAAAAATTTGAAAAAGGGCTGGGGTATGGCTCAGTGGTAGAGCACTTGCCTAGCATGTGTGAGGCCCTGGGTTCAATCCAGGTAGTGAAACTATAAAAATTTTAAATTTAAAAATAAAAATGTATAAACAAAAGGGTTGGGAGTGCAATACTGTGGTATAGCACTTGCTTAGCATGTTGGAGGCCCTGGGCTCAATCCCCTAGTTCCAGAAAAAAAAAAGGAAGGAAGGAAAAAATGACCGATTGAACTTATGTGGACTTTGTATTCTACTTCTTATTACAATATGTGTTTTGGCTTAACAACTACTTTTGAAACTTAAACCACTTTTTTAAAAAATTATTTTGGAATAGTTTTAGTAGTTCAAATAATTTCAAAGGTACTCAACTCTTAACCGCCTGCAGCTATAGCCCTGTAGTATCCGATCTTGTCTAATCTCAGAAGCTAAACAGGGTCGGGCTTGGTTAGTACTTGAATGGGAGACCGCCTGGGAACACTAGGTGTTTTAGGCTTAGGAGATAGACCTGGCAACCCACTCCCAAAAATCAATCTGCCATTAAAAACCCTATGAACATCAGAGAAGCACTGACAATAGTGTTTTGCCTGTTGTATGTAGGGTCACTATGAGTAAGATACTGACTCCACGGCACCTAACAACAACCACCACTCTTAATGAACTCTTTCTCTCACCAAATACTCAGGTAAAACTAGTGTGTATGGAAATTTTGATGTATTTATCCGATGGCTTCTGGTTTTCCTGGCACACTTCACATACTCTGAGGGTATATGCACCCAGACTAAGGAGGACTGATTCAAATGGCCTCTGATATTCTCATCAGCTTTAAGATGCTATGCTTTCAGAATGGAGCACAATCTACCAAACACAACTGAATTAGTGAGACATAGTGAAATATTTGTGCTTGAGCGTGATGATTTTATGTCTGCCGTCTGAGATTGCACTAGGATTTTTGGCAACTGAAATAAATTGGCTCATTTTTAAGCTAGAAATGAACTAACAGTGCCTGCAGCTGTACCACTGTGGCATCCAACCTCAGCAGCTAAGTAGGGTCAGGACTGGTTACTACTTGAATGGGAGACCACCTGGGAACATAAGGTGCTGTAGACTAGGAGAAGGACCCGGCAACCCACTTCCAAAAAACAATCAGCCATTGAAAACCCTATCAATAGCAGAGAAGCACTAACAATAGTGCTTCTTTTGTTGTACATAGGTGGCTATGAATCATATACCAACTCCACAGCATCTAATAACAACAACAATGAACTAAAAGTTAGACATAGTCTACAAGAACTATTATAAATCAGATTATTTCCATCCTATACTGGCATATTTTTATGTTTTAACCTATGTGCAGGATTTTATATTTCCTCCCTGTTAAGCCATAATTGGTTTTAGTTCATCATTCCAGGCTGTTAATAGTTTTATTCAATCTAGTTTTGTCACCTATTAAAGTAGCCTGATGGAAAATTTAGATATGGCTTCCATATCTTCTTCCACACCACTCATAAAAACAGCAGTTCAGGGCAGAGTTTAACCAAGGCAAAGATCCTCATGTCTGAGAAGGAAGTCTTGCCCCAGTAAAAGGACGCATCAAAATCTGAGTAAGCATATTTTTTTATTTTCCAAAAGAGAGTGGATTAGCTTTAAAAGACCAAACACACAGAACTAGGATGACAAGTAGTAATTCATCAACATATTAGATACTGTTAGCTAATAACTTGTGAATATGCCTATATGCAATTCCACCTATCTCATCTACAAGATATGGAAAATAATGTTGGTCACATGAGCTTTTAAAATGAAGGTTTCTGATGAACCATTCTAGTAGTTATGTTTTTTTAATGAGGTTAATATGATGCAATTTAGTAAGATTGTACCGTTTCATTACCTTTTTCCTAATCAACAGAGTATTTTTCTGGAAACTAATATCCATTTCACTGGCATAATGTCCTGCAATTTACATTTTCTCCATCTCTGAAAATTAGGATCAGGCTTATGTCTCTGCAGCAGAATATTCCTTCTTCTGCATCCCATTTCTGTCCAACCTTTCCTGAAAGCTAGTGCCCAGTTCCCACACATATTTCCTTCATATCTGCCAGAGGGCATTCTCTGTCTAGGGAGCCTGTTAGACACTTGAGCAGGCCAGGATTTTTCCCCCAGGCATCCTAATTAGGAACTAGTTGATGGATAAATTACCAGGTGACTCTCCTCCATGAGACAGCTCTGACACATGTTCTGCAGTTTATCAGATGGACCTCAGATGGAAGAAGCCCAATTTCCAATAGAAGTAATTCAATAATAAATACATCCTTGCTTATTTTCCTCCTCTCCAAGCTCATTCCCCTATTCCCATTCTGTGTTTCCCAAAAACCCTCTTGCGCCTAAATCTTTATCTCTGAATCTGCTTTGGGAGCAATCAAAACTAAGGCACTTTGTCCAATCTCCTAACACTGCTCCACCTGTGTGATTTTTCTACAATCACTGAAAGGGTTGGGTTGCCCAGTCATATTACTTGTGCTTACATTATAGAAATCATTGGAAACCCATGTGTGGGTGATTTCTTCCCACTGTTCCATCTCTCTTGTACTTCAATGTCCCTCAGTTACATTACTTCTACCTTTTACAGTATAAAAGTCATCCTTCTAATTGAAGACCAATGAAAGCCACAACAGAAATTAAGAAATATTGTCTTTTTCTCTCGAGAAAGAGCTCAAAGTAATATGGAAAGTCTTCAAAAATATGGCCAATAAGTATGTTGTTGTTGTTGTTGTTAGGTGTCATCAAGTCGGTGTCTGACTCATAGCAACGCTACATACAACAGGCAAAACACTATTGTCAATGCTTCTCTGCTGTTCATAGAGTTTTCAATGGCAGATTGATTTTTGGGAGTGGGTTTCCAGGTCCGTCTCCCAAGCCTACAGCACCTGGTGTTCCCAGGAGGTCTCTCATCCAAGTACTAACCAGGACCGACCCTGCTTAGCTTCCGAGATCTGACGGGATTGGATGCCACAGGGCTACAGCAAGTATACAAAAGAAAAAATGTTTAACTTCCTTAGCCATCAGGAAAATGCAAACCAAAACTACATTGCAACTCTATCTCACCCCAGTCAGAATGGCTAGCGTCAAGAAACAACAACAAAGGCCAGCAAGGATGCAGGAGAAAAGAACACTTACACACTGCAGGTAGGAATAGAGTTAAAAGTTAAATTAACTATAACATAGTTGCTCACTTTTTATTCTTTCTTTCTCTTTGCTCGTCATCCTCCAATCTTATCTTCTTTCTCCAGCAACCATGTGCTCCCTTCTCTCGGGCCTCCATCTTCTCCATCTATCCAAGGCGCTCTTCCTCCTAAAAGCCTGTTTAAATCTCCTGGTCTCTCTGGATTCCTTACTTTCCCCTCGGAATAAAAATACCTTATGCCAATTTACCCAGAGAACACAGGTTTTTCCAAGCTCCTTTCCAGGTTTATCTAAGTTTCTCCAGGTGTCTCAGTTTTCTATGTAATTATTCCTTAAAGGTATACTATTTTTTAATAAATCCTGTGTATATTCTCTACCAGGCTGGGGTTTAGCTCAGTTTGTAGAGTGCCTCTCTACACCCTCTGAGACCCAGGTTCGATCCCCAGCACTCCAAAAATGGGAGAAGGATGTGGCAGTCCACTCCTGAAAAAACAAACAGCCATGGAAAATCCTATGATGGTCACTATGAGTTGGACCCAACTCCATGACACCTAATAACACAACAACATATTTTCTACTATTAAAAAAAATAGTTATCATCTATGTATAAGATCCTAAGAGATTAAGCCCGGTGCAGTGGAACACGCTTGTAATCCCAGTGACTTGGGAGGCAGAGGCAGGAGGATCACAAATTCGAGACCAGAGGTAGCCTGCGTAATGTAGCAAGACCCTGTCTCAAAAAGTGAAAAAAAAAAAAAAGGGTTGAGTATGCAGCTCAGTGGTCCAGCACTTGCAGAGCATGAAAGTACAAGGCCCTGGGTTCAACCCCCAGCACCACAAAAAAAAAAAAAAAATCTAAGAGATTAAGCAGTTTGACAAGTATATTATGTCTTTATCCTCCAAGGTGTCTAAATTCCAAGCTAGGATTCTATTATTCTTTCAACAAGCACTTCTTTAGTTCCCTGCATGTGCCAGGCACTGTGCTAAAACATGGACAGCTACATGACAGAACAAGTATATGCCCTCTGCCACCAGTTTACCACTGAGAGGACAGAGTTAGAAGTATGAGCTGGGCAAGAGTAAACCATTTGACTACTTGACATTCTTCCTCTAGAATTGTTTAAGTAGGATCTTGAATTTCTGTATGAGCCATATCCCACGGGAACTTAATTATTCTATATGAGCCATAGTCCACAAGAACAAATTATTCTCATACTAAATTAATATTTAACTCAAATCCTAAACTTCTGGTTTTTTAAATGAACTGGAATATTCCTCTTTCTATAATTGTTATCCAGATGATGAGGGCAGCAGAATATGTCCCATAGCTCCTAGAATTCCTTGCAATGTTCCATTTTCTCTTCCACTGGGATGTTCCATTTAGCTGAAAGTGAATAGCTCCTTATTAAAGGAACAAGAGAAGATTATGTCACTGGGAGAGGCATGGAGGGAACTATGCTAAGTGGGAATAAAATTACTAATATTCATGGGGGTTCTACCAAATTAGCCCATTACATTGAAATGACTAGCTTGTGTCAAGAACATCAGCCCTAGGAAATACAACATGGAAGTCTCCTACTCTGAAGCTGGTTCATGCAGCTCTACTTTAACATGCCCAGCACTAACCTGCATTAAACAGAGTGTGGTAGGTGTAATAATTCCAAAAGTAGATTTGGGTATGCCATTTCAGCATTGCTTGTTTTTGCCAGAAGCCTTTTCAGGCTGAACACAAAACTGTTTACTATAGACACACTGTATCTAATTCTGTGTATCCATTTACAATGACCTTTTCCAGAAAATGTGGTTTGCATGACTCATGTTTTAAAGTAGTATAGCAACCTCTTTTTAAAATATTCAGCTATTAAAATACCTGTGTTTCTGAGGAGAAAACCTGCTTCTTACTGTGTTTTCTTTCATTAAAGTGATTCAGGTATAACATTGCTGTTTAAGTTGAATAGTTTAACAGATTTGTTCTGAAAGAAAAAACACATAAAAATACAGTAAGAGATCTTCAAGCCCTTGTTAGTGGAAAAAATATCCTTTCTAATGTCTCACTTCTTTCCCCACCTGAGTAAGTCCATGATATTTATGAGATGACAAACAGGAGACATGGACACCATGGTTTTCTGCTCCTCTATCAGCTTTGTGAAGAGGAATCATTTAATGTCATTGAGGCTTAGTTTCCTCCTTTTCAAAGTGGATTATTTAAGAGCTAAGAGATACGATGCATTTATGATGCCTGACATGCAACTGATCACTGGCAGAGGAGCTGGCAGTATATGGAGTAATAACTGGAAATTGTGGCATTTGTACCCAACAACTTGGAATGCTGCCCACTGCTCTGGTTCTCCTGCATAATTTATTCCTAGGTCCTGGTAGTCCACAGATTTGAGATATTCTCCATTAATTTCCCTTACTGAATGTTCCTTGGACAACTGAATTTTCACACATACACAATGAGAATGGTCAAGAACAATACGTGCATAGTATAGTTTGTGACTTTGACATCCTAATGACTGCAGTGTGCCTATATACAATTTAGTATTTAGACAGATTTTTCTTTCTATAAGATAGGGAGTAAAAGAAAAAGAGTTGTGCCCAACCCAGAAAAGTCTCCTCAGAACATGAACTTGTCTAGCAAATACTGTTAATGATGACATAAACTCTTATTTAATAAATCATATTCTTTAATCAAATTCTTATTGAAGTACAAGTTTTAAAAATATAAAGTCTTTGGATGTGGACATTTTCTCACAACATTAAATGTTGAAGAACAAAAATCAATCTTGTCTGATACACAAAATATTTTATATACAAGTGAATGCTAAGATAAGTGACCCTTCTAAGCCAAGAAAAAATGTTCGATGGATTGTTTTACCTTTCAGCCACACAATGTAAAATATATCACCAAAAAGCATTTCTCTGAAAGAGCATTTCTTTTCGTTGGTTTGCCTACTTTTGTCACAAGACTAATCAGCTGTGACAATTAACCCTAGTTGTAGGTCCTAAAAAAATAAGATTAACTGAAATGAAACTATGTCATGTCATTGCAATAAAAATAAAACATGAAACACAGCACAGACAAAATGTTGTACTTCTTCAGGCTCATGGCTGCCAAAAACACTTGTCAGGCTGATAAACATTTTATGCACTGGTAGACTTTTTAAATTTTTTAAAAAAGCTTGTACAAATGGCATTTTAACACAGAAGACAATTTGAATTTATAACTTTACATATTTCAAGGAAAACATTCAAATACTCTAAAAGAAGTCATAGACAAAAAATTCTTAATATGCAAAACTCACAATTTGCAACTAGAAAGTCAATATGGAACCTTATTTTTGGACTATAAGGATCCTGCTTTACCACCCTTAAAGCAGTTCAGAATTCTTCATCCAATGTCAGACGTGTAGATAGACTAAACATGTAGCAGAAGCATTTCCACATGCTAGTTTCTATTATCTAATTTGTGTATAAATGTTCCACTATCTACATCAAGCACTTGGGAAAAAATGATGTGTCATTCACTTGCCTTGCAACTCTCAGTTCTTTCAGCTGAGACCTCAGTTCTTTTTTTTTTATTAGAAATTTTTAATGTACATCATAATGTGATTCATTTTGACATGATTTTCGTTGTGACAATTTTCATATATGCAATTTGATAAGCATTATACATATAGGTTACCCCTTACCCTCCTCTATGTTTCCCTCCTCCCCCGCTTCCTATCTAGGTTTCCCATCCAAGTCTTCTCTATCTTTTACTATTATAGTATTTTTCTATGTGTCCTTGGGTTCCATTTCTGTTTAATATAGAAACTTTTCCTGTAGTAGAGACCTCAGTTCTTTAAAAGGCTTTGTTGTTCAGTTGTGGTTTTGAGAGCTTATTTGGATAGTTTCCTCTGATTATGGATCTCTTTTTACTAGTGAACACATTGAATTTTTGAAGGCAGTGAACAGCAAAAGATGAAGCTTCACTTACTAGAAAGGTCACTATTACACCATAGGAATACATTTCTTCTTTTTAATCAAGAAAAGAGTTCATGATGACCTAAGGGAAGATGAAGCTAAGCCAGAGAAAAACATAAATGCTGATGTTAATGCTCAATGTAGAACGTTTTACCAGTTCTCAAGCCATCTTGATATTTTACACTCCTATTAATTGTTTTCCTTTCAGGTAAAAAAAGAAAACATTGGTGTGTGCTCTGTGGTACTTTTAAAACTACATAAAATTAAGAAACTAAGTTCTGCTCTTTGCTCCTGAAGCAAGACATGTGCTTAAGAAATTAGTTAATTTCAATGCATGAAAATTTTATTTTCCTAAAGCGAAAAAAATTGCTAATAATGTTCTTGTTACTAAAAACTTCTCCTCGTCTAAGGTCATTTCAGGAAGGATTATTTAGTATTCAAAATGAATATAGAATTAGTGCAGAACAGTCTAAATTGCTTCTTCTTTAGCATATTATTGTAATGGTAAGATAGATTTGAAGAAGTTTGCAGAGAAAATTTCATTTCAAGGAATTCCAATGACCAGTTTTACTGAGTCACCAATGCCCTAATTACTCAAGGTGCACACTCACCACCTTGCATTTAGCTATTCAGAATAAGTTCTGTCACCAGTTTGGTGCACAGTTTCATTATCTTAATATGGTTTTGAAAGTAGTAACTTTTCTAGAAATCATTAGATTTTAGAAGGATTGTATTAGTTTCAAAAAATAAGGTAGAGTTTTGAGAAAAACAATCTAGGGAATGAGCACACATTCAGTTACCATTCTTTTCATTGCTTTTTTATCTGCAATTCGGGGTGTTTTGTTTTGTTTTATGGGTTGAAATAGCCTGAGCCCACAAAGTGAAGTAAACTTCCAAAGTCATCAGACTGGGTAATAATAGATGAGGAGTATGTCATTAACTACATGTGTGACTCACACTAACATTTAATCCCACAGGACTTCAGTGTTGCCATAGTAAAATGCCATATGACTCTTAATATCATTCTCCATACATAAAGATAATAAAAGGATTCTTATGAGAAATTTCCATATGTGGTAACTAAATTTTCTATGAATATTTTTAAAGGTAATTAAAGTAAGAGTACGGCAATATCTCCAGGTGTATATTGGAGAAAAGTTCAGAAGGCTACCTTAACAATCTATGGGAGGAAACACTGTTTATGTATGGAGAAAGGGGGTTATGTACCTTGTCTCCCTTATCTTCTCTTGAATTTAGAATGCATATACCATGAGCATGTAAATTTTGCAATGACATAAAGCTAAATTAACTTCTAGTCTGGTTGTGCACACAAGGAGATTGAAAGTCACCACTCTCTCCTAACAAGTAAAAAGCTGAACAAGCAGCAAAATCAACAACTCTTCTTGAATCCACAGAAGTGAGGAATCAGGGCAAGCTATTCTTTCCAAGTCAGGAGAAACAAATAGGCAAATACCAGGTGTCGCTGCTCACCACAGCATACTCACAAGAGAAACTTCTTCAGAAACGAGTGCTGGGGCAGGGAAACCTGAACTAAAATTTTTGAATTGCTGGAAGCTCCACATGGACAAGTTTGAGAGTTAAAAGTTCAAGGGAGACCAAGTCATAAGGCCCTCCCCCACAACACACACACACAAACACATATTAGTGAGTTTTACCTCCAAGAACTCAACCAGATTCTCACAATAAATATCTGAGAAAAAAATGCCTTTTAATTTCCATAGGGGAGAGTGAAATGAACCAATCTGAAATATCCCTGAGTACTCTGTTCTTAATGGTACAGCCACTGTGGAAGACATTTTGGTAAATATACTTTCACCATACAAAAGGTGAAATTATGGAGATATTGAAAAGATCTGTTGAGGTAGGAGGTGATGGTGAGGAGAATGAATAATGGAGCACAAAATTTTTAGGCTAGTGAAAGTACTCTGTATCAGCTGTCCCCAACCTTTTGGTACCAGGGACCAGTTTCATGGAAAAACAATTTTTCCATGGACTAGAGAGAGAGCTCAGGCGGTAATGTGAGCAATGGGGAATAGCTGTAAAAACAGGTGAAGCTTCACTTGCCCTGTCGGGGCCCAGCGTGGGAAGGGGAGAGCCGAGGATGAAGGAGACGAAGAGGCCAAGACTGATAGTCTTGAGCTAAACTTTATTCTCTATACTCATGCTTATATAGCGACTCAAGGAGATACTAAAAATAGCTCACAAAGGTAACTGCAGTGCAATGGACTTTGTAACAGTCATAAAGTTTACAATCAACTTAGTTAGCTTTCCAGTAACAGATTAATCCTAAAGATACAATCAAGGAACAAAGTTCAGATCTATACTCATGTTAATATAGTA
>VMDO01031256.1:5240-20403 GCA_007922755.1 Pedetes capensis
GCTAAGCAGGGTCGGGCCTGGTTAGTACCTGGATGGGAGACCACCTGGGAACACCAGAAGCTGTAGGCTTGGGAGAAGGACCTGGCAACCCCCTCCCAAAAATCAATCTGCCATTGAAAACCCTATGAACAGCAGAGAAGCACTGACAATAGTGTTTCCCTTGTTGTACAGAGGGTCGCTATGAGTCGGATACCGACTCAACGGCACTTAACAACAACAACAACAACAACAACAACAAAAAGAGCTACCAATGAGAGAGAGGTCAACCTCAAAGTAAACAGCCCAACTTGAATAGTTTGGGAAATAATAATATCAATAATACCAAAAGATGGCAATAATGCAAACAGACAAGATTACTCATATAATACTGCTAAGAATATAAAAAGATCACTATAGAAAAAAGTTTGGACTTAAATCATATCGGGATGCATGGTTATAGAAAAATATTCCCACAAAAAGACAACCAAGTAGAAAGGAGGCCATTGGTGGGGGGTGGGTGGGAGATGGGGGAGGAGGGGAACATAAGGGTAAGGGGGAAGTTATGTGTGCAATGTACAATGAAACACATATATGGAAATGTCACAATGAAATACATGTCAGAATGAAACACATAAAGTTGTACATTAAAAATTTCCAATAAAAAAGGTAGATCACTATAGAAAAAAGTTTGGACTTAAATCAAAATTGGGATGCACGTGTATAGATAAATATTCTATGCACAAAAAGACATACAAATAGAAAGGAGACCATTGGTGGTGGGGGTGGGAGGTGGGGGAGGAGGGACGTGAGAGGGTAAGGGAGAAGTTATGTAGGCAGTGTACAATGAAACACATATATGGAAATGTCACAATGAAATACATGTCAGAATGAAACACATTAAGTGGTACATTAAAAATTTCCAAAAAAAGAGCTAGCAATAGAAAACCAAATGGGAAAAACACGCTCTATTTTTTTTTTCAAGCTTAAAGAATTGAAGAAAAAATTCAAGCTTCAAGTGGCAATGGTGAAAGAGTCTATAGGGAAAATATTAAACGATGCAGGACAAATTAAAAGAAGATGGCAGGAATACACAGAGTCATTATACCAGAAAGAATTGGGGGATGACCAGCCTTTTCAAGAAGTTGCGTATGATCAGGAACCAATGGTACTGAAGGAAGAAGTGGAAGCTGCCTTGAAGGAATTGATGGAATAGCCATTGAGATGTTTCAACAAACATGCAGCACTAGAGGTGCTCACTTGTTTATGCCAAGAGATTTGGAAAAGAACTAGCTGGCCAACTAGCTGGAAGAGATCTATATTTGTGCTTATTCCCTAGAAAGGGGATCCTACTGAATGTGCAAACTATTGACTGATATCATTACTATCACCTGCAAGCAAAATTTTGCTAAAGGTCATTCAAAAGTGATTGCAGCAGTATACAGAAAAGGAAATGCTAGAAAATCAAGCTGGTTTCAGAAGAGGGTGTGGAACCCGGAATATCATTGCTGATGTCAGATGGATATTAGCAGAGAGCAGAGAATGCCAAAACGATGTCTATCTATGTTTCATTGACTATGCAAAGACATTTGACTGTATGAATCCTAATTAATTATGGATAACAATGAGAAGAGTGGGAATACAGAGCACCTAATTGTACTCATGGAGAATCTACATGGAGAAACAGGCAGTCGTTACAACAGAGCTAGGAAACACTGCTGGTTTAAAGTTGAGAAAGATGTGTGTATACTTTATATCTCTTCAATTTGTATGTTGAGCAAATAATCTGAGTAGCTGGCTCTATGAAGAAGAATAAGGCATCAGGATTGGAGGAAGACTCATTAACAACCTGTATTATGCAGATGACAAATCTCCTTGCTGAAAGTGAAGAGGATTTGAAACATTTACTGAGGGATATCAACAAACATATCCTTCAGTATGGATTGCACCTCAACAGCAACAAAACAAGAATCTGTACGACTTGGCCACTACACAACTTCATGATAAATGGAGAAAAGATTTAGATTCTTCAAGATTTTGATTTACTTGGTTCTACAATCAGCATGCACTAAATCAACTGTCAAGAGATCAAAAGACACATTGCATTGGGAAAACTGCTGCAAAAAACCTCTAAACTGTTGAAAGATAAAGATGTGACATTGAAGATGAAGGTGCCCCTGACTCATACCATGGTATTTTCCGTCACATCATAAGGTTGTGGAAGCTGGAAGTTGAATAAGGGGGACAGGAGAAGAATTGATGCATTTGAATTATGGTGCTGCAGATGAATACTGAATACACCATGGATTGCCAAAAGAACCAACAGATCCATCATAGAAGAAGTGCAGCCAGAGTGCTCCTTGGAAGCAAGGATGGCTAGACTGCATCTTATGTATTTTGGACATGTAGTCACAAGGGGCCAGTCCCTGGAGAAGGACATCATGTTTGGCAGAATGGCAGGTCAAGGAAAAAACGGAAAACTCTCAACTAGCTGGATTGACACAGTGTCTATAACAAATGACTTAACCATAATAAGATTATATGCCTGGCACAGAATTAGGGAGCGTTTCCTTCTGTAGTACATATGGTCACTGAGTGAGGCTGACTCCATGGCACCTAGTAACAACAACATTATACTTTCTATATCACATATCTATTCCTTCATATATATATATCAAAACATTTACTTTAGCTGAATGTGGTGGTACACATCTGTAATCCCAGCACTTGGGAGTCTGAAGTGGGAGGATTGTGAGTTTGAGGCCAGTGTGCGATATATAGTGAGTTCTAAGCTATAGTAGAGACCCTTTCTTAAAAAAAATCCAAACAAACAAATGAAGGTAGTTATTTTAAAGTCTAAATTTGATAAATTTCAATATCTGAAGTCCACCCCATCTTTTTGTTTGTATTTGATGTTTTGACTTTTGTTCATATTGTCTTGTTTCCTTGTTTCCTCATGTGATTGGTTAGTTTTTATTGTGTACCCAACATTATATTTGCCCATTGTTAGAAATAATTTGAAACAGAAGTTTGATAACTTCTTCCATGGGAGATTTTTGCGTCTGTATGCTCTACACAAGTGGAGCTATGCTGCCAGGATCTGACTAAGTTGTGATGGCTGCCTCTAGTCTTGATCTTGTGATCCTCTTACCTCAGCCTCTCAAGTAGCTGGAATTCCAGATGTGTGCCACAGTGACTGGCTTCTATAAGATTTACTTTTATTTCTGCCACATGCCTGTAGGCATGAGCAGCCTGTCATTTACCTCAATCTAATTCCAGAGGCTGAGACAATTCAAAACCATGAAGGCATAATTTTACTTTGGGCTATCTCCTTTCCTGGCCTGAACCCAAAATGAGAAGTATTCATCTTTTCCCTCCAGATAGTTTATAGTTTGAGTCCCTAGAGTAGTGCTGTCAAAGGTCCTGCTTGGTCTCTCAACTGCCCCTTTCAGAATCACTATATGCTCAGTTGGGAGAAGGGCCTGGCAATCCACTCCCAAGGCAATCCCAAGGCTGAAACATCAGCCATTGAAAACCCTATGAGGGTCACTATGAGTCGGATACCGACTCAACGGCACCTAACAACAACATATGCTCAGTTGGTACAGTGCTTGTTCTGAGTGCTCTGAAGCCCTGGGTTTGCCCGAGTACTACAAAAATGGGAAAAGGACCTGGAAGCCCACTCCTGAGACAATAGACTATTGAAAATCCTATGGATAGCAGAGAAGCACTGTCAGATATAGTGCCTCTTTCATTCCGTTATGTGTAGTGTCGTTGTGAGTTGAAACTGACTGGATGACACCTAAGAACATATGCTCCTAGAAAGTAAACTCCCTTAAAACAAGCAAAGCTCACCTTTCTGAGTGTCGTCCCCAAATCCTAGGCCACCTTTATTGAAAATAAAACTCTTTTATTTAAATAGAATTTACCTCATATACATTTAATTGAATGATGGTTACTTTTGAATTTTGTTCTAATATCGTATTTTAGCTTATGCTTTCTCTGCTTATTGGTTTAAAAATTTACCATATACTTGGTATGTTTTCTTTGATTTAATATTACTTTTGAAATGTTATTTTAATTGACATACAACATGGTTTTCATTAAGGCATTTTCATACAGTTATATCATGTACTTTGCACTTATTGACTCTTTTATTATCCCTCTTGTTGCTCCTTCCCTGTCAGACTCTTCTCCTCCCCACTCCAAATAGTCCCCTTTTTACTTCCAAGTCTCTTCCTATCTCTGTTTCTCTCTGTCTCTGTCCTTCTCTCACTCTGTGTCTCTCACACACACACAAACACACGGAGGGTGCCAGAAAAAAAAATATACACATATTGGGATGAAAACTTTTCATTTTGCTATTTTAAGCATGTGTGATGCCAGCATTCATTTGATTAATATCAACTTTTGAGTGAACATCATACTACACATTGCTACCATAAATCAACTTTTAAAAGTAATACACAGATAACATCTCTTAAAATGTGTATGATTTTTGGTGTATATATATATATATTAATTTATTTTTGAGACTGTCTCATTACATAAACTGGGCTGACCTGGAACTCACTTTGTAGCCCAAGCTGGCCTTGAACTTGTGATCTTTCTGCCTCTGCTTCCTAAGTGCTATCTGGCTGTATATTTTTTCAAAATCTAGATTCTGCGTGAGAGAGATCATGTTGTATTTGTCTTTCTTAGCCTGGCATATTTCACTTAACATGATGATCTCCGGTTCTATCCATTTTCCTGCAAATGACATTCTTCCTTATGGCTGAATAATTATTTATTTTTTAAAAAATATTCTCTTTTTAGCTATAAATTCTTTGTAGCTATAAATTCACTAATAGTTTTCTTTTTTATGAGACTTAAGTTACTGTTCCTTCACTTATAAATTGGTCTAATATCCACTCCACTGAGTTGTTTTGAGAATTGGTTAAAA
The DNA here is from genome assembly GCA_007922755.1 of Pedetes capensis. Classification (NCBI taxonomy): domain Eukaryota; kingdom Metazoa; phylum Chordata; class Mammalia; order Rodentia; family Pedetidae; genus Pedetes; species Pedetes capensis. Next base: position 10,159 of record VMDO01031256.1, read on the forward strand.
TAACCTATGAGAGTCATTCACCATACTGCCTGTCTTAAATGTTGACTCTAGAGATTACGTTACAAGTAAATGAATGACAAGACCATAAAGCAGAGAGAAAAGAAGATTGAAAAGAGGAGAGAGTAAAATTTTCTTTCATCCCTTGTTGTTTGTGGGGTCTCTCAGCTCAGTGTTTTCTCTTTGGTAAGGCTTCACCTTCCATGCCACTTATTCAGTACTCACATCTGAAATCTTGGCTTGGTCTTCACAGACCTATTATAAAATAACTGGAAAGACTGAGGCTGGGAATTCCTCTGAAGTATATTTGGCAGGCTAATTAACTGCCATAATTTTTTGTTCTTTCTAACCTCCCCTAAAACTGTTTTGTTCTGACTCTATCCTTTCTGGGTTCAGGATACCATAAACAGCCTGTACATAACAGGCCTGAAAAAGATCATGAGTAGAACATATTCACTTAATGTGACCTCTCTTGCTTTTGAATGTTGTAAAACAAATTCATACTCTTTTTGTCCTCCAAAACCTATTGTTACCATCCAGGTGTACTTTTGTCTTTCTCAACTTCATCTACATTTATGAAAGATTGAAAAGGTGAATTTCCGGGGCTCTTTTATCCTCTGACTTCTTTTGCAAGCAGCTATAACACTCTTTTGGAAACTTCAAAAGGATACGCAGGAACAAAGGAAAAAGCTGACTCTACTGTTCTGTGGAGCAGTGGACTAGGAAGAAGAGTGAACCTTGTTGGAAGCAATAGGTAGTAACAATTGAAGAAGAAACAGAACAATCCTAGGGCTGGTGGAAGAAAAGAAAGATGGTGCACAGGCTTGACTGAGGAGTGCGGCCTGAAGTGTGTGCTTGCAAGAGACTTTTGTCCTAACCTCTTAGACCCTATCCTATACATTCACCCCTTGGACCCAGTCTCTGTCTTCATCACCCCCAAATTAATCCTTTACTGTGTTGGAGCTCTGTGTATAAGTCAGTTTTCCATCATTGTGACAAAATACCTGAGAAAATCACCTTAAAAGGGGGAAAGGTTTCTTTCGTCTCATTGTTTCAGACATTTCAGTCCATGGTTGCTTTGGTATGTTGCTTTGGTCCTGTGTTAGTATAGTAAAACATGGTGGAAGTGTGGTGGAGGAGGCCTGTTCACCTCATGTCAGCTGGGAAGGAGATAGAGAAGGAAAGGGAGAAGGGGGAGAGACACAGAGAGAGAGAGAGAGAGAGAGAGAGAGAGAGAGAGAGAGAGAGAGAGAGAGAGAAAAGAAGGAGGAGGAGGAGGAGGAGGTGAAGGAAGGGGATGATGATGATGATGAAATGATTCTAATATCTCCTTCAAGGGCATGCCCCCAACAACCCAACTTCCTTCTGCTATGCCCAACCTCCCCAAAGTTCCACCATCTCCCAGTAGTGCCACAGGCTGGCAATCAAGCTTTTAATTCATGAGAGGACATTCCAGATCCAAACTATAGCATCCTGATTCCAGCTGATAATGGTCAACACAGGTGCCTTGTATTTTGTTCAGTAGCAAGGGAGGTTTGCAAGAGGAAGTGAGGAAGATATTACTGGGAAGCTGTATTACAAGTATAAAATGTTGGAATTCTTAATGAATTTTCTCATAGAAACATTATTATATAATGTTTTATGGTATTATTTAGCACAGGTGCATTTTGGTCCTATTAATCTTAGCACAACTCTGTGGTGGGTTAAACAGACTTTTATAGCCTTTTCACAGAATCAAACTACTGTGTATAACATTGTATTTATGATAACATGGTTTTAAAATTCCACAATACACTGACAAAAGAACCTTTGAATATAATCTGTTTGTAAATTGTATTGGCCTGGTTGGGTTAAAGAGGCCCACCCTGTTCTTTAGATTTAATGTCTGCCACTGTACAAAGAAGGCAAAGTCTTTTGTAGTGACTGACAAACCACACACTCTGCATTTAAATAAAGATAAAGATTGGCTCCTTGAAGGAGAGCCTGTCTGATTTAAGACAGGCCATATTTAATGAAATGTGGCACTAAATGGGCCTGCTTTAAATGAGGCAGTTTGTATAAAGCTCTCTACTATTATCAGACAATCTGTGTTTACTTTTGTGTGAAAGCAAAAGTTTCAGTCTTACTTCGGATCAAAAATGGCATTGCTCAGTGTGATAAGGGATGTGAAAACTAAAGAATAAATCAAAATGAGTGTTTTGTTTTTTATTGGTTGCCATTTTCAATGGAGAATAAGTGAAACATATAAAGTCAAAGGAAAGGTAAAGAGAAGGTGGTTGACAGTTTAGCCATGTTTTATGTAACACGTTTTTTTTTTTTTTTTTTTAAACAGGACCACATTAATCCATCAGGATAAATTAGTATGTCTTGGTTCTTTAAAAACTGTAAAAAAATAATTTTAATGGTTCCAATAACAGCTCCAGATGAATGCTGGAAAACAGATATTCCAGACTGTCAAATAGCATATGTATTACTTGGCTCAGTTATAACTGCAAGTAAATGCTGCTTTTATGTGAAGTTTCCTTAACTGCCAGTGGAAGAACTGTAACACATTTATTGCTAACAAAATTGGAAGGGCAATGAGACATGTAACAACAGAAAGGCAACTAATTCTATCTTACCAGTGGGACTGAATTAAAATAATAAATCACTAAGACAATAAAAGATTTTGGTTGAAAGGAGGAATAATGTAATTAAAGAGATTAACAAAAATGGCAGGTTCACATACCTAGTGTTTAGGCTATAGAAATTTTATTTAAAATAGAATTTTCTTATCATGTGGAGGAATATAATTAGACCCCACTGCAAATGTGTATGTTAAATGAAAAAAAAAAAATCCCATAAGCATCAGAGATGAATTTAACTGTGGTATAGACAACTGAAAAATGTTTAAAAAGGCCAGATCCAACTGCTGTTTATTGCAGGTTAGGAGCTTTAGGATGCTGCCCTGTTTTTGAAAGGCATGATTCATGCCACTATTTATTGCAGTTAATTGCTAATATTTGTGAAGAACACAGTATGTTGCACAACAGGACTGAGTAATCCATGGTGACCTTTTGTGCTATCAAAGCTTTATCAATTAGAAGCTCCTTATTGTAAATTCAGAGGATGCCCAGTGAGTACCATCAAAAAGAAAGGTTATACTTGGCTTCTTATGCAACCTGACTTTTTTTCTTACTTTATTTTTCTCCTCCTCCTCCTCCCCCTCCTCCTTTTTCTTCCTCTTCTTCTTCTTCTTCTTCTTCTTCTTCTTCTTCTTCTTCTTCTTCTTCTTCTTCTTCTTCTTCTTCTTTTGCTTCTCTTCCTTTAAACTGAACCCTGCCCAGGGCCCTATTTCCAAATCTGCAAAGTGAAGCATATTCAAAATGTTTTTAAACTTCAAGGAGTGGTTTTTATAAGCAGTAACAGGAATTTCGGAAAAACACTGGTTATATTTTCCTAATAAACTCCTTTCTTCTTGAGGATCCCATACTGGCTGACTAACATCATGGTTACTTTCTTTCCCATCTATTTTGTTATTCTGATATTGGACCTGTATAACATTTATGAAAAATTTGTTAAATGTATCAAAATTATAAACTAAAGCTCTTATTTCATTATACTTCTGTAAACCCCTCTTAAAATATTTTTTGGTTTTAGCTGACTGATTACCAGGTAGCATTTTTTAGTTCTTATTCTCGTTCATGTTACTGAAGCTATTGACAGTGTTTAGTGGTTCCTTGAAATTATCTGCTCTCCTGTCTTCCACAACATTGCAATGTCCTGCATTTTTCCTCTGTGTTTTGTCCTTTTTAAAAAAACCTCTTTACATATTTCTTTTTATATTTTCTAATTTGGCTGTTACTCAGGGCTAAAGTTTCAGCTTTCTTTTCTTTCTCTAATCTCTTGGCAAGTTCACCTACCCCCAACTGTTTTCTAAGCTCCAGATAGACATTTCCAACTGTTATTGAACATCTTCATCATCTTTATCAAGAACATCCAAAATCACACTTATGACATCTCCCTCCCCATATTCAGGATCCTAAATTATTATACAAATTACTCTTGTAGGTCTCCCTGCCAGTTTCATTCTAGGGATGATTGCTACTGAATTCTTATGATACCACTAAGAAGTAGTTCTGCTTTTCTCTACCTCCTGCCATCATGGTCTAGTCTACAAGAACGCATTTCTGCCATGGATGGTGTATACAATTGGACCACGACCACCTGAAGACTGTAGACGAGTGGAATTGTCATTCTGGAATCTGTGGATCAGCAGGGTAGTTACTCTGTTCTTAGCGAGGCTCACTTATTCACTCATGGTCACTTATTCACTCATGGGTAGTGGTTCTGCTGACCTTGGCTGTGCTTGCTCACATGCTTTGATATCTGCTGCCTATAGGTTGATCTTTCATCCTCTGAAAGGCATCCCAGGTTGGTTCTCATGGCAGAGAGAGGGCATTGAGGTTATAAGCCTCTTATAAGTCATCTGAACTGTAATAGGAGGCCTGATGGTCCATCCAAGGCAATAGGATATGAGGTGAGGGAAGTAGATCCATGTATAAGAACTTGTAGTGAAGTCAGGACAGATATTGAGAGGAAAGATCCAGTTGCTGAGAATAACTGTAGAGTAGCAGCTTCCAATGGAAGAGGCAAAGTAAATTAGGAGTCTATACTCAGAGATGGTAGCTGAGGTGGATTTTGTTTGTTGATGGTACAACTAAAGACCTCCTATACCACGGCAATCAGTGTGTGTTTACAACTTTTTCTATTTGAAGTAGAGTCTACTTCTCCACTCCTTGAATCTGGGCTGGCCAAGACAATGTAAGTGAAGCCACAAAGTTTTGGCACTCAAGTCTTAAAGGTCTCTGTGGCTTTCCTTTTACTATCACCACTGATGAGTGAGCTGGTTTTGCATGATGTTAAGTGATCAGTTGTGAGGGAATGTTCACTCATTTGGCTTGCACTACTATTGCTCTGGGGAAAAAACGCAAATATCCTGAAACTGCCTATAAAAAACAATTTTTCTTAAACTAGAAAAACAAACAAAGAAACAATGACAAGAACAACAAAACCCAGCCAAAAATAAAAAGCCCAGATTAAATTGTTTGGTCAAATTGGTATCATCCTAAACCCTCTCAATTGGGGACTCTATTATTTCTTCAACCATGCCATGTTAGGGCCCATGAATTTCCTACTCACACCTGGTTTCTTTTCATTCTTTATATCTCCTACTAATCTCTTCAGTAATGCATCCCTCTATACTCCAGGTAGAGTTGATTTCACTATTTTTATTTTCTTTTTTATATTTTCAGTCCCTTTTAAAAATATATTATTGCAGTTGACAATTTTTATTTTTTTACTTTTTAACTTTTTTGTCTTTCTAGTTAAAGAGTTTCTTGAAGGTAAGGGATTTTATTAATGACTGTCTTAGTGTCTGGCACATGTTAGGGTTTAATAAATATTTGTAATGAATAATTTGGAGGGAAATATGTTGGGAGGAGGAGGAGACTAAATAGGAATTCAAAGCCATACTGTCTGTAAACCCCAAGACTAGTGGCTGACAGTCAAGATGGAGCCAAGGGAAGTAACTGACTTGGGTCCAGTCTGGACTGTTGTCTAAGAAGTCTGCTCTGGTGGGTAAAAAATTGAAAGTAGGAGTCTGTGGGCAATGGTATACTCAAATGGGACTTATGCTCACACAAATATGGTATACTTGTGTGCAAACAATAGTGCTCTAAGTTGTTATTGGTCTGCAGTCAGTGTCCATGGGAATAGCTAGAAGATCTGGAAAAGACCAACCACATTGTCACTCACTTCTCTGAGGGAAAGAAGGGATCTGAGTTTAAGACATGGGTTTAGTTCAGTTATTTTTGTTCTGGTGAATGGAAATGCTCAAGTTACCTCAGATAATTAAGAGGGAAGTGAGCAGAACAGAAATCTCAACTTCGTGTGCGGGCCTCACAGAATTATGGGAAAAGATAAGCATAGGAAAGCAGAAACCACAATCAAGTCTCAGCAAAGCTGGAACAAAATCCCAAGTGGCTCTTTGGACCTCAGCACCAGGAGTTCATAGACCTTTAGACCAGATCTCTGGTTTAAATGAAGTTTAGTAACTCTTTATGTCTCTTGTTTTGTCCTCTTCCTTTCCCCATTTCCAACTTTTTTCTCTTTAATTGTTCTTGATCCTCAGTAGGAATCATCCTGGGAGCTTTAAAATGTGTACATATCTAGTCCTGTCCACTATAAGCTCAGTGAAGTTAAGCCTCTTTCAAAGGCTGGGGTATGATCTATTGCCCTACAGCTTTGCTAACTTCATTTTCTATCATTTATTTCTCTCTTGCATTCTGCTCCAATCAGAGGAGCCACCTTATTCTTCTGGCACTCAAACACCATGTACACTTTGCAGTTGCTATCTTTGCTGCAATGCTCACCCCGTTAATATCCACCTGGTTTGCTCCCTTAATCCTCCAGCTCTCCTTGCAAATATTATCTGTAGGAGATATTCTTTTTGACCATTGTGTATAAATAGTACCTCTCTCCTTGTATACAGATTTACTTTGTTTGTTTGTTTTCAGACAGTGTCTTTATACGTTGCTATAAGCTGGGCTTGAACTCACAATACTTAGGCCTCCACCTCCCAAGTGCTGGGATTATGGGGATGTTCCACCATACCTGGCTGCTTTGCTTTTGTATACAAAAACATGTGTTTTATTTTTTTTAAATCTGTATTCCTTTATTAGGATATAGACTTCATACATTTCAAAATTATGGCTCATTATTATTGCTTCTTCATAGTTTAGAAAAATTTCTAGCACCCAGTAGGATATATGTATATCTATTTCTACCTCTATGTCTGTTTGTTGCTAGATAATAGATATGAGATAATGTATAAATATGAATTTAGGAATTTTTGTCTTTTTACTTTACAATGGTATCTTGTGCCTAGAATGGTTCCTGACACATAGTAAATGCTCAAAAATACATGTTGAATAAAGAACAGTCTATGAGATATTCTGAGGTTTTGATTGGTTTGTCCCCAAGAAGTTCCTATCCTTGGTCGTCAGTGTGGTGGTGTTGAGGTGATGGAATATAGGAGAGGTGAGGACTAGTGTAAGGTAATGAAGTCATTTGAGTTATTAGAGTCATTGGGGCACTGATGTTGGAAAAGATTAATGCTGGTCATGCAGTGTGTTCTTATGAAAGTGGGTTGTTATAAAGCAAGGCCAATCCACTTTCATGGCCACTTCTTCATGCAGCCAGTTCTCTTTTAGTTTCTCTACTATGTTGTGTTCTTCTCTTTTTGTTTTCTATCTCCAGCTCTTTGCACATGTCATTATAATATTTGATTTTGCCTTCTCGAGCTACCCTTTGAAATCTTCTGTTCTTTAACTTCATGTCTTCCTTTTACTTTAGCTGCTTGATGTTCAAGGGCAAGTTTCAGAATCTCTTTTGACATGTAATTTGGTCCTTTCTTTTTCCTGTTCTTTAATAATTTTTGCTTTCCTCATGAATGATATCTTTGATATCATGCCACCACTCATCTGGTCTTCAATCATTAGTGTCTAATGCACCAAATCTGCTTTTGAGATGGTCTCTGAACTCAGGTGGGATATGATCAAGGTAATACCTTGGCTCTTGTAAACTTGTTCTAGTTTTCTTCAGATTCAGTTTAAACCTGCCTAAAAGCAGTTGATGGCCTGAACTAAAATTAGCACCTGGTGTTATTCTGACTTTTGATATTGAGGTTTTCCACTGTCTCCTTCTACAAATGTAGTCAATTTGTTTCCTGTATGTTCCATCTGGTGAATTTCATGTGTATGGTTATCATTTATATTGGTAAAAACGGTATTTGCAATGAAAGGGTCATTGGTTTGACAAAATTCTGTCATGCAAACTCCAGGATGGTTTCTGTCACCAAAGCCACATTTTCTAACTACTTAGCCTTCTTTTTTGTTTCCAAATTTTGCATTCCAGTCATCAGTAATTACTAGTACATCATGATTGCATGTTTGATCAATTTCAGATTGCAGAGGTTGGTAAAAATCTTCTCTTTCTTCATTTGTGGCCTTACTGGTCAATGTATAAATTTGAATAATAGTCATATTAAATGGCCTTCCTTGTAGGCATATGGATATTATTCTATCACTGGTAGCATTGTACTTAAGGACAGACCCTGAGATGTCTCTTTTGATGATGAATGCAGCCTCATTTCTCTTTAAGTTGTCATTCCTGGCATAGTAGACCATATGATTATCTGATTCATGTTGATGTTTATGTGCTCCATTTCATGTTTGATGATTTCTAATTTTTCTAGATTCATACTGTGTACATTCCATGTTCCAATTATTAATCGATGTTGATAGTTGTTCCTTCTCCTGTTGTTGTTGTTGTTAGGTGCCGTCGAGTCGGTATCCGACTCATAGCGACCCTCTGTACAACAGGGGAAACACTATTGTCAGTGCTTCTCTGCTGTTCATAGGGTTTTCAATGGCAGATTGATATTTGGGAGGGGGTTGCCAGGTCCTTCTCCCAAGCCTACAGCATCTGGTGTTCCCAGGCGGTCTCCCATCCAGGTACTAACCAGACCCGACTCTGCTTAGCTTCCGAGATCTGACGGGATCGGATGCCACAGGGCTAAAGCTGCAGGCTTCTCCTATTGAGTTATGTCATATCAGCAAATGGAGGTCCCTGGGGCTTTATTCCATTTCCATTATTAAGGTAGACCCTATTTTGAGGAGGCAACTCCTCCCCAGTCATCTTTTGAGTGCCTTCCATCCTGGGGGGCTCATTTTTCTGGCACTATATCTGACAATGTTTCTCTGTTATTTATAGGGTTTTCAATGGTTGTTTGCAGAGTAGGCTGCTGTTGTGTCTGTCCAGAAGCATGCAGTTGACCAATGAAGAATTAACCACTTAGACACCATAGTTAGTGTCAGAGAGACCAAGGTGGCTCAGTGTCTTTCAGGTATACTGCAGCCCAGAGTGACGGTCTGTAGCTGTTTTTATTGGACTCTTACCATAACATTAAACATTGTTATGAATCAGCAGAAGTCTAGGATTAATATAAACTTTAAAAATCAATCAAGATCTTGTGGGACAAGGAAGAGTTATTTATTATTTATGTCAGGATGATCTGCCCACTGCATATAGGCAGCACTGCCTATAGGCAGAGTCTGCACAGCAGGGTCTGCATCCAAGGTTGGAGAGATAATAGGAGGGGCTTTTAGGCATGGAGAGCTTTCAAGGGCTGGAGCATTCCATGGCCAAGTGACTAGAGCCTTCTCTGCCTATTTTTCCTCAGAGTTCCTTGAGCACTTCAGCCATGCCTTCTGTTACAGGCTGTCATGTCCTTCTTGCTAGTCTTTCTTAGTCTGGAAGCTCATCTGAAACCTGTCCCCCATAGGTAATCCTGCTTGTATCTGTAATACCACTGGCATAGCTTTCAGCATCACAGCAACACACAAGCCCCCACAGTATGACAAACTGACTGACAAGTGAAGAAAACATTCAAGCCTCAAGTGCAAATAGTGAAGGATTCTACAAGGAAAATAATAAAGGATGCAGGAAACATCAAAAGATGGAAGGGGGGAGGAGTCAAGATGGCGGACAGACAACACACACCTTCTGTCCCGGAGCAATAAGAAGCCTGGATTAGGGGTTTAAAACACAAATTGAATAAATAGAAACAGATAATTTAGTTTGAGAGATAAAGAATGAAACTAGGCGTACACTGAAATTAGGGATTGGGCTTCAGAGGAGCTACACAGTGGCCAGCAGCGGGACCGCCGCCATTTAACCATAACACAGGGAGCGGTTAGAATCCCAGAGATCTGGAGATTTCGCACACTCGCACCCACAGCCCTGGACCCAACACGGAGTGCAACCTTGCCAGCACACTCTCACCATGCCTGCGGGACACAGTCTGCAGTTCCCAGGTGAGTCACTGTGAGGGAGCGCACAAACGCCCTCCATAGCGGCCGCGGAGCGAACGGGGGAAGCCGTTGCCAGTGATCCGTGTCTAGACCCGAGGCGCGGCTCCCCTCCCTTCTGCTGTGGCGGGTCAGGCATACGATCGCGAACTCCACAGAAATTTGGGCACACATATATCCGGATCCCAGACACATCAGAGGTGAGCCCAAATCACCCCACTGTGCTGCGGAGAGATTTGGAACTTGTGGAGCCGGCCAAGTTGCACGCGGGGGAAGCCGCTTGCCCTGGCGCGCGGCTGGGGAGCTCTTTCTCCGCGGCGCACCCCGCCCCTGGCGG
>VMDO01031257.1:0-20374 GCA_007922755.1 Pedetes capensis
CAGGGCCTCGCGCCTGCATGCTTTGCAAGTGCTGGACCACTGAGCTGCACCCTCAGCCCATGTTTTTACTTTTTGAGACAGGGTCTCGATAAGTTACACAGACTGCCTCCGGTCTTGAACTTGTGATTCTCCTGCCTCTGCCTCCAGAGCTGCTGCGATTATAGGCGTGCGCCACCATGCCCGGCATTGATCTGCAAATTTCTGACAGTTCTAGAGGGCTACAGAGTCAGGGAGCGTTTCATCCTGCTGTACGCAGGGTCGCTATGAATCGGAACTGACTCCAGGCACCTAACAACATGATCAGATGCGGATTAGAATGCAGTGTGGACTGGATTCACAAAGGGACAGTTGAAAGGGTGAGGATTAGGTTCAAGAATATTTGGTCCCCGCTTTGCAACTCCCTCTTGTCCTGGAGATGATCCTACGCATATAAGGAAGAGCATTGTCCCGTTTCTAAAGCCATCCAGCTTTATACGCCCCGAGGACAGCTTCAGAAATTCTTTCTCTGGCCGCAAGCAGGCCCGCCCAGAGCTGACCAAATATCCTCCTCGGAGTCCGCAGAGAGAATAATGCAGCCTTTCTTGGAAGTCAGCTCGGGTGTGTGAACCCCTCAGGAAGTTGTCCTCTGCCTGTGTCACAGTGACACCAACGCGTGAAGTTGGCTGGGGTGAAAACTGAGTCATCGCCCACTTGTTTCTGCACCAGCTGCGTGGGTGGGGACAGCGTTGGAGGAAGTTTGACATTGTCTCAGCAAGCTTGGCTTTGATGGAATTGAGAGGAGTTTCCTCTGTCTTTCCTGGAGTTTGGGAGGTGAGCCCTGAGCGTGGGGCCCCCTGAACCCAGCGTTTCCCCCAGTCGCCTCAGGAAATGGGGACCAGACAGGTCGCGGTGCCTGCGCGGGGCCCACGCTGGCCAGGCTAAGATGTGGCCTAGGAAGGGGCCAGCAGGCCACTGAGTCCAGACACCCGGGCTCCAGCCCATGCCGAGCCTTCGAGGGCCAGGAGGTCCGGCCAGGCCCCGAGTCTCCCCTCTCCTTTCCCGCTTGGCTTGCCATCCAATCATTCATTCCACCAGCAACAGTTTACTGAGTGCCTACTGTGTGCTGGACACCAGGGTGGGCTCAGGAAGTCAGGATGATGGTTCCCGCTTTACGAGACCCGGAACCCGAGGAGGAGGCACCTCAGGAAGTGAGTGGGGAGAGCGAGGTCCGTCTGCCTTGGCCCAGGCCCTCCCAGCTGCTCCCTGGACTGGCCTGTCAGCGGGGGGGCGGCTGGCCCTGCTGAGGATGAGCAGCGTGGTGGGGCTCCGCCCTCCTCCCTCAGCCACGCCAGCAGGTCCCTCCGCTCCGTGCACACGCAGGGCAGTGGCTCCCACCTGCTCCCAGGGGTCTCCCTGGACTGGCCTGTCAGCGGGAGGCGGCTGGCCCTGCTGAGGATGAGCCGTGTGGTGGGGCTCCGCCCTCCTCCCTCAGCCACGCCAGCAGGCCCCTCCGCGCACACCCAGCACAGCGGCTCCCACCTGGTCCCAGGGGTATCACATCTTCGCGTCATGGTGGGGGTTGGGATGACAAATGTCCTCGCTCCCCGCGTTCCCCATTGACCCCAGAGACAGCCCCTGGCAGTGGCCCACGTGTCCCGGCATGGTCACCCGACTAAAGCTGCTTCTACGTATTCCCTGGCTTCTGGGATGACAGGAGCCACGCCGACCGCCACGTGGTTCCCTGGGTTCCCACACATGTGGACTGCTGGGACGTGGACCCAAGCGTGCAGAGCAGAGTCGGACCGTGACGTACAAGATGGCCCTAGAATAGAAGGAAACAGAAACCCAGCTCTGCCTCCCTCAGCGGGGCCGTCACATCCCAGTCTTTGCCTGGTGCAGGGTCTCATGGGTGGGGGCCTTTCTGGGCGCCAAGGGGAAGGTGGGCCCTGCATCTCCCTCCTGTCTCCAGCACCCTCCGGTCCCCGCTGCAGGAGCCTCTCTGACCTGGATGGTTCTGCCAGATTCCACGGGTGGGGCAAGGACGAGTTTTGTCTATGGCGTTGCGTTGGAACCTGCTCCTCAGCTCTGGGGCCCCTCAGCCAGAACAGCCTCTCGTCAAGGCTCTGCCTCCCTGTTTTCTGGGGTCTCCAGCAGAGGCTTAAGCCACAGCCTAGGACTCACCTCCTACACCCTAACGGGGTTCTGTATACCTTCATGATCTGTATGTTTTAATAGTGAATATATACTGAAGTCTAACCTGCACACGTGAAAGAAAGCGTGATGTTTATCTTTCTTGGTCTGGCTTATTTCACATAAAATGATGTTCTCTAGTTCCATCCACTCCTAGCAAATGCCATAATTTTGACCTTCTTTATGGCTGACTTAAACTCCATGGTGTGTGTTATTTATTGTTAAGTGAAATCGAGTCGGGTCTGATTCACAACTACCTTATGTGCAACAAATGAAACACCACCCTACACTGTGCCATGCCCAGCACTATCGTCACTGCTTCTCTGCTATACACAGGGTTTTCAATGGCCGATTGATTTTTGGGAGTGAGCTGCCAGGCCCTTCTCCCAAGCCTACAGCACCTAGTGTTCCCAGGCGGTCTCCCATCCAAGTACTAACGAGGTCTGACCTTGCTTAGCTTCTGAGATCTGATGGGATTGGATGTCAGGGTGGTACAGCTGCAGGCACGCTTGGTGTATATATACCACATTTTTTCTTATCCACTCATCTGTTGATGGACTCATAGGCTGATTCTATATGTTGGCTGTTGTGAATAATGCCACAATAAACATGGATGAGCAGGTATCTCTATGGTATAATGACTTATATTCCTTTGGATATATACAAAGGAGTGGGATACCCAGGTCTTATGGTAGTTCCGTTTTTAGTTTTTTGAGGAACCTCCATACTGATTTCCATAGTGGCTGCACCAATCTGCATCCCCACTAGCAGTGCAATCAGGTTCTTTTCTCCCCACATCCTTGCCAGCATTTATTGATGCTTGTTCTGTTGGTACTAGCCATTCCAACTGGAGTGAGATGGCAGTGTTTTGATTTGCATTTCCCTGATGGCTAAGGATGTAGAAAGTTTTTTTCATATGATTGTTGGCCGTTTGTATTTCTTTTGGGAAGTCTCTGTTCAATTCTTTTGCTCATTCTTTGATTGGATACTTTGCTTTTTTGGTGTTTAATTTTTGAGCTCTTTATATATTCTAGATATTAGTACCCTGACTGATGTATAGCTGGCAAAGATGTTCTCCCATTCTGTAGGTTCTCTCTTCACTCTGATAATTGTGTCCTTTTCTGTGCAAAAGCTCTTTAATTTAATTCAATCCCACTTTTCAATTCTTGCTATTCTTTTTTGTGCCTTTTGGGTCCTATACCGAAAGTCCTTGCTTATGCCTATGTCTTCATGTGTTTTCCTTATATTTTCCTCTAGCAGTTTCAAAGTTTCATATTTTACATTAAGATCTTTGATCCATTTAAACTGATTTTTGTACAAGATGAGAGAGATGGATCAAATTTCAGTCTTCTGCATGAGGATACCCAGTTCTATCAGCACCATTTGTTGAAAACCCTGTCTTTTCTCCAACCTATATTTTTGGTACCTTTCTCAAATATCAAGTGGCTGTAGCTGCATAGGTTTATTTCTGAATGCTCTATTATGTTCCATTGGTCTACATATCTGTTTTCATTCCAGTACCATGCAGTTTTTGTTAATATAGCTTTGTAGTTTAATTTGAAATCAGGAATTGTGATGCTTCTTGTATTTCTCTTTCTGTTCAGGATCACTTTAGTGGTTTGGGGTCTTTTGTGCTACCATATGAATTTTAGGATTGATTGTTTTCTCTATTTTTGGGAAGAATGTCATTGGGATTTTGATGAGGATTAAATTAAATCTATAGATTTCTTTCACTAATATAGCCATTTTCACAATATTAATTCTTCCAACCAATGAGCATGGGAGATCTTTCCACTTTCTGATGTCCTCTTCAATCTCTTTTTTTAGTGTTTTAAAGTTTTCATTGTAGAGGTCTTTATCCTCCTTGGTTAGGTTTATTCCCAGATATTTTATTTGTTTTGAAGGTGTTGTGTGTGGGGCGAGCGCCTCCCAGTCCGGCCTGGAGGTTCGGACGGGCTGCGCCGCCGCGCACACAGATACAAAACACAATTCACTCAGGACCCTCAGGTGAGGGGCGCAGACTCCTGCGGCCCTCGGGACCCCGGCGGAGACAGGAGAAAGGAAAAGCCTCAGGCGCCTTTGCCTTCCAGGGACAAACACCTGTGTTGGTCGTCTCGGTGGTCAGGAGGAGACAGCTGCCGCTTCCTCGGTGACCAGACGGAGAGCAGGTTCTTTTCCTTGTTGAGGATTGCGACGGGAGAGCGTTTTTTCCTCATCAAAGGTCCGGGGCAGAGCAGCGGGAGAGGCGCGTCCTCATCTGTGGTCCGGGCAGGAACAGGCGAGAAGGCGCAGAAAGGGATGCCAGAAAGGTCGTGCCAAAAAAGAAAGTCCAGCTGCCGTAGCGCAGCTCTTTATATAGTTCGCCCATGGAATGGCCTGAGCCAATCAGCTTTCAGTCCAATTGTCCAATCAGGAAGGGTTTTGTACAAACATGCATCCAAGTTACTTTCATTTTCCCTAGATTTCTAACTTACAAACCAGATATTCAAACGCCATTTTCCCAGTTTGGGAGTTTTTGCCAATTTCCTCCCAATTCTTCCCTACAGTTGTGAATGGGATCATTTTCCTGGTTTCTTTCTCCTCCTGGTCATTGTTGGTATAAAGAAAAGCTACTGATTTTTGTATGTTAATTTTGTATCCTGCTACATTGCTAAGAATGTTTATCATCTCTAAGAGTTTTCTGGTAGAATCTTTAGGGTCATTTAAGTATAGGATCATGTCATCTGCAAATAGGAATGACTTGAATTTTTCCTTTCCTATTTGGATCCCTTTTATTTATTTCTCTTGTCTTATTGCTCTGGCTAATAATTCAATTCAATAAACTTTGTTGAAGACCCTTTCTTCACCTATTGATAGGATCATGTGGTTTCTGTTTCTGAGTCTATTAATATGCTGTATTACATTTATTGTCTGGCATATGTGGAACCAGTCTTGCATCCTTGGAATGAAACCAGCTTGATCATAGTATATGATCTTTTTCATGTGTTGTTGAAGTTGATTTGCAAATATTTTATTAAGAATTTTTGCATCTACGTTCATCAGGGATATTCATCTGTAGTTTTCCTTTTTTGATGTATCTTTATCTGCTTTGCTATCAGGGTAATATTGGCTTCATAGAATGAGTGTTGTAGTGTTCCTTCCATTTGTATTTTGTGGAGTAATTTAAGAAACATTGGTGTTAATTCTTCAAAGGTCTTGAAGAATTCAGCAGTGAATCTGTCTAGTGTTGGGCTTTTCTTTGTGAGGAGGCTCTTTATTACTGCTTTGATCTCATTGCTTGTTATAGGTCTGAGTTGTTTATATTCTCTGGACTTAATTTTGGCAAGTCATGTGTGTCTAGGAATTTATCCATCTCATATAAGTTTTCCAGTTTTTTGAAATATATTTTTTCAAAGTATTCCTTAATGATTCCCTGGATTTTGCTGATGTCTGTTGTAATGTTCCCTCTTTCGTCTCTAATTTTCTTATTGTGAGTCTTCTCTTTCTTTTGGTTAGTTTGGCTAAGGGTTTGTTGATCTTGTTTATCTTTCCAAGAACCAGCTCTTTGTTTCATCAATTCTTTTTATTGTTCTTTTAGTCCCCATTTCATTAATTTCTGCTCTGATCTTTATTATTTCTTTCCATCTACTGGTTTTGGGTTTTGTCTGTTCTTTCTCTAAGAGCTTGAGGTGGGTCATTAAGTTTTTTGTTTGAGCTTGCCCTGATTTTTTAATGTAGGCACTCATAGCCATAAACTTCCCTCTTAGAACTGCATTTGCTGTATCCCAAAGGTTCTGGTAGGTTATGTTTTCATTTACATTTGAGTCTAAGAATTTTTAAATTTCCTCTCTGATTTCTTCAAGGATCCATTGTTCATGTAAGAGTGTATTGTTCATTCTCCATGTATTTATATAGTTTCTGTAATTTCTCTTGATGTTCATTTCTAGTTTTATTCCATTGTGATCTAGTAAGATACATGAAAAATTTTTGATTTTTATGTATTTGTTAAGACTTAATTTATGGCCTAAAATGTGATCTATTTTAGTAAAAGTTCCCTGGGCTACTGAGAAGAATGTGTATTCTGTAGCTTTTGGGTAGATTATTCTGGACATGTCTATAGAGCCCATTTGATCTATTGTAGTATTTAACACTGAAGTATCTTTGTTGATTTTTGTCTGGATATTCTATCTATTGATGAGAGTGGGGTATTGAAGGCGCCCACTATTATTATATCTGGACCTATCTGTCCCTTTAAGTCTAGTAGAATTTTTAAAAGAAATTTGGATGCATTGATGTTCTGTTCATATGTATTTACAATTGTTATACCTTCTTGGTCAATCATTCCTTTTATTAATATGTAGTGGCTTTGTCTCTTTGGACTAATTTTAACTTGAAATCCACTTTGTCTGATACAAAAAATAAAAGTTACTTTAGAAAAAAAAGGAAGTGAGGAAATGAAAATTAACTATGAAAAGATGGTAAATATAAAACAAAAAGAAAAAAGAAAAAGGAAACAGACACCAACTTGCTCCCCTGAAACTCCAGTGTCTTTGGGAGCTGAGGCAGGAGGATCTTGAGTCCGAGGCCAGAGGCAGCCTGTGCAATTCATTGTGATCTTGTCTCCAGGCAAAAATAAGGAAGAGGCTGGGGTTACTACACCGTGGCACTGTAATTACCCTAGCACAGTAAGAAGGAAAAAATATATTTAAAAAAAAAGATTTTTAAAAAATGAAGAGAAAGTGATGGCGGGTCTTCTTTCTGTGGTCTCTAATGTTGGGGTCTGTTAGGTGGAGGTGGTGGTCAGTTGAGGATGGAGTCTCCTTCTCCACAGGTGATAATTCTTTCTTCTCAGGCCCTGTGGGTAGCTCAGTCTCATACGACAGGTTCCCTCTTAAGGTGGTGCCCAGGAAAAACCCTCCAAGACATAAAACGTGGAAAAGAGAGTCAGTTTTCCTCATGTGTATTTCTTTTCAAAATTCTTTTCTTATTACTTGCTGTTTATTATTTTATTTTTCTTATAGAGCCTTGAAACCTGATTGAATTGCAGTGAATCCAGGCCCTGGTGACACCGTGGTTTAGGGTGGTTGCTGCCCCTTTGGTGGTTACACACAGACGCAAATACAGCACCCACAAAGTTAGCCACAGGGGACACATGCCACGGTTTGTAGTTTCGCTTGCTTTGACCTCCAGTCCATCTGAGACTGGGGTGTGACCTGCCCCAGGCATCGGAGGCCAGAGAAGCTTTATGGGGCTGCTGTCTGCAGGAACAGAGCCTCCCAGCTCCTCTGGAGCCTCCGACTGGATGGGGTCACCCACTGAGTCCGCCTTCGGACAGGGAAAAGAGGCATATTGGCCAGCTGGCACCTGGCGGCTGTGGCTGTCCTGAGCCTGGAGGCCAGGGGTGTCCGTGCTGAGTGTGGGGCTGGGCGCCCTAAGGAAGCTGGGCAGCAGGTGGGGGGAGGCAGACATTCAGGCCATTCCATGACCTTTGTTAGGGGCCCACACTGCCCCACATGCAGACCCCCCTTAATCAGGGGAGGGGTGTGCAGCAGGGTGGGACAAGGCTGAGGAGGCAGAGCCAGGGGGCCCGTCTGGCAAATGGGAAGAGAGAGGAGGGGTCCCACTCGCCCTGAAAGGGCCTGACACCCCAGGTTTTTGCCAGACCCCTCTGTGAAGTCAGAGGCAGCTGCCAAGCTGCCTCCCGAGAGCGCCCTAAAGCGAGGGCAGTTCCCAGCCTCTCTTTGGATGCCCAGGCGGCATGGAGTGGACGTGGCCCTGCGCCAGGGCGGAGGCCAGGCTCTGGCTGTGCTCCTGCCCCCTGTGTGTCTCAGAGCTTCCTGGAAAGGCCCTTTCCCCGTGGAGGTGGGGAGGGGCCAAGGCGCCAGTGGCCTCCGGTTTCATCGGGAGTGATGGCTGTTTTTGGCCTTAGGCAGGAGAAATGTTTGAACCACTTTTGCTCTTGCCACAGCACATGATGAGAACCTCGTGTGACTGGCCCTCGGATGTCCTCCGGGCACACCGGCCAGGGCGCTGCCATCTCCAGAAGGGCCTCGCTGGGGTCAGACCAGAGCTGTAGATGCCTGGATTTCCTCTCTCCCACCCAACACCCTCATCCCCGGACAAGCTAAGGGGTCAGGAGAAGCAGGCAGAGCACGGCCACCTGTGCCCCCCACCTGCCTGGGGACACCATGCTCCTGACCCACGTGGCTGGGTGTCGCATGTGCGGCGAGAGCAGAACCCTGGCTCAGCAGCCTGGTGGACCTTGAGGGCACTGGGCTGTCTGAGGCCTGGGAGGCTCTGGGGAGGGACTGTGCATGCAGGGGGGACTAGGCTGTGTGCCTGGACAGAGGGAGAGAAGATGAAGGCCTGCCTCCAGAGGGCCTGGACTGCAGAGGAGAGATGGTCTGGGCTCTCTAAGGTTTGGCCAGGCAGGGTGGAAGCATCTCAGGTCTTCACACCTGAGCGTCTCCTGGGAAACGACCGTCCATGGCCCACACCTAGGAGAGAAGTCCAGAAGCGGAGTCAAAGCTATACGGCGCGGTGCCTGGAGCCCAGGGCTCACCATGAGCACATGCCAGGCTGCAGGAGAGGGCATAGAGACAACCACAACATTCAGCTGTTTAAAAACAAGAACATGGATGGCGGTCACTGCTGGGTGAGGTCAGGGCGCAAAGCAGCCACTTCTCTGTTCTGGAGGGTCAAAGCCTGAGGGCGGCTAGCAGGTCCAGGCAGACTGAGGGGCCTGGCGGTCATAGAGGGTGGCGGGCACATGCCCGGCTCTGACGCTGCTACCTGCACCCTTATAATGCCAATGGGGCCCTAGCAGCTGCCCCCTCAGCCACGGATCGGGTGTGAGCTGAGCCCAGCCTGCCATGGAAATCTGGACTCAGGTGGACTCTGCTGAGGCCTCGTGGTGGGAGGGAGGAGGGAGGAGGCCCCCAAGGGCAAGAAGTTCTGGGGACCCCCCAGTTTGACTCCATGTCCAGGTGGGCAGAGAAGAGAGGGCAACAGAGGATGAGGCCGTTTCCTAGACACACGGAGGACCCTGGACCTCCAGGCTGCCTGGCGGAGACCATGCGCAGGGTGTGGGCGTTGAGAAGACACTGTGAGAGTGGGGTCCGGAAGCTTCAGATCTTGGCACCATCTACATATGGCTCACGGCTCTCTCCCATCCTATTTGCCGCTTCCAGAAATCAGAGACGGTGCTGAAGTGCCTGCAGCTTGTGTCAAGAGGATGGGCTGCGGCAGGTCAGAGGGCAATGGCTGGGAACTGAAGCAGGAGATGCACTGGACATGGTAGCAGGCCCAGATGCCATACACGCACTCAGCGGTGGTGGACAGCATATGGGAGAGGCCAGGGTTTGGCTGGACAGTGTGGGGCAAATGCCTCCCGGTCCGGCCCGGATGTTCGGATGGGCAGCAGCACTGCACACACAGATACCAAACACAATTCACTTTGGACCCTTGGGTGAGGGGGCAGATTCCTGCGGCCCTCAGGACACTGGCAGAGATGGGAGAAAGGAAAAGCCTCGGGCGCTTTTGCCTTCCAGGGGCAAACACCCGTGTTGGTGGTCTCGGCTGAGAGCGAGTTCTTTCCTTGTTGATGGTTGCAGCAGGCAGAGCGTTCTTTCCTCACCGAAGGTCCGGGCGAGAGAGCAGGAAAGCTGTTTCCTCATCGGTGGTCAGAGCTAGAACAGGGTCTTTCTTTGTTGGTCGAAGGTCTGGGGGAAAAAAGAAAAGGTCTAGCTTAGCCGGTGGTCCGGGGGAAAAAGGATAGAGCTGTTGCAGTGCAGCTCCTTATATAGCTCGCCCATGGAATGGCCTGAGCCAATCAGCTTTGAGTCCAATTGTCCAATCAGGTTCGGGGGATTTGTGAAGGGTTTTGTACAAACATCCAACCAAGTTACCTTCATTTTCCCTAGATTTAGCTGTTTTCCCCGTTTTGGGGTTTTTGCCAATTTCCTCCCAATTTCTTCCTACAGGACAGGAGATCCCTGTGCCCCACCCTACCTGACCTGGAGCTGAAAATCGAGTCCTGAGCCCTGTGCGTGCTGGAACATGAACTGAAGAGCCAGGTGGCACCTGAGACCTCTTGCTGGCATCATCATGTTAAGGCCTGGAGACTCAAGGGCCCCCAGACAACTGCCCTGATGGTCACTTCCAACCTAGGCCTGGCTGGCCCTTGCTTCACCAAGATGGGCCCATTTTCTGGGTGGGAAACTAAGGTCAGGAGAGCCTGCTGAGCTGGTGCTTTGTGAGTACGGTGCCTGCAGCCCAGAGCAGCTGGCCAGAGGCCATGAGGGGCCCCACGGTAGGGGAGATGCGCTTTCTACTTCCTGGCATGGCCACGTGGCAGGCAGAGCCTGGTCACTGGTGTGGTGGGCTGGCCGAGGAGG
This sequence comes from Pedetes capensis, assembly GCA_007922755.1. NCBI lineage: Eukaryota > Metazoa > Chordata > Mammalia > Rodentia > Pedetidae > Pedetes > Pedetes capensis. Next base: position 10,545 of record VMDO01031257.1, read on the forward strand.
CAGGTGGATCCTCCAGGGTACAGCCCTCTCCTCCAATAGCCAGGCTCCTTGTCCGCTGCTTACATTTATTTAAATAAAAGAAGTCTGATCCACACCCTCTTCCCTGGACTGGATCACATGCCTGCCTGGGGGCTGAAGGCCACAGCTGACCTCTGGATGCAGCACGCCTGTGCTGGATCAAATCCAGCCTCCACGCACTGCCTGTGGCCTTCCCTTGAGAGCAGAGTGCCCGGTGGGCGGCTTACGTTTAAGGTGGGAAATGACCGAATACAACCGTGGACAGCTCTGGCTTAGGCGCCACGTTTCCTCAGGTTTCCATCCAAGGTGCCCGGACGATGGCAATGCTGAGGGGGCCATGCTGTTCGTGCCCATGTGGCCTGAGAGACGTCATCAGGACGGGGAGCCAAGGCAGCAGTCGTGACAGAACGATGGTCCCCACCACAGTGTGCTGCCAGTGCCGGCTGCAGGCTGCCGGCTGCAGTCAAGGTGTCCTTGCCCAAGCAGGGAGAGGTGGAGCCGGGTTGCCAAGCTGCAGCACGGTCGAACGCACGGGCCAGAGTCTCCCCAACCGCAGCTGCGGAGCTGAGCACGTCCCTGCGTCTGTTTGGTTTATTTCTCCATGAGCTTGGCTCTGGATTAAAGGACCCCGTGACGCCACACTTGGCTCCGTGGGAAGTGCCTGCGTCGTTCTGCCTGCGCGTGATGGAGAGCAGGCTTCTGTGCACGCACCAGCTGGGCCATCTCCTCAGACCCCAGTGAGGCTGGCCGTCTTGGAACAGCACGTGGAAAGTGCTTGCTTGAGAAATTTCCAGCAACTGTCCAGGGCCCTGGGCTCCCTCCTGAGAGACTGGTGTGCAGGAGGCTGCAGCGTGGCGAGGCTGCATGTTGGAGACCTGGCTCTGCAGCGCGCCTTCACAGTGCCGCCGAGGCAGGCGACAGCCCCTCACTCACCTGCCTGGTGAGCAAAGCCCTGGCCTCTTCTTCCTGCCTGCTGAGACATGACCGCCTTAGCTGGATGGATGGACCGGGACTTCACCCCACAGCCCTTGCCTAGGAAGCTCGCCATGGCAGCAGGGAAAAGAGCCCTTCCGCTGGGCACAGTGGCGCACGCCGTAATCCCAGCGGCTGGGGAGGCAGAGGCAGGAGGATCACAAGTTTGAGACCAGAGGCAGTCTGCTTAACTTAGTGAGACCCTGTCTCAAAATAAGGTTAAAAAAATGACCTGGGGGTGCATCTCAGTGGTCCAGCACTTGCATAACATGCAAGCATGAGGCCATGGGTTCCACCCTGAGCACCGCAAAAAACAAAAAAAAAAAAACAAAAAAAAAACAACAGAAGAGCCCTTGGGAATTCACCCTGACACAGCCACGTGCGATCGAGGGCCCCACCAGGGCTTTACGGCCCAAATGGAATCTCCTGCTTTGACCCACACCCTCAGTTCTAGTTTAAAACTAAAGACACCGTACAGAGCAGCAGGGTCCCTCCTACCAGCCAGGCCCTGCTTCACCCACTTCAGAGACGAGGCAAGGTCTGTGGAGCAAGGGTGGGGGCCAGAAGGATCGGGGGACATCAGGAATGCCCAGTGTGAATGTGGCCCAGCACAGATGCTGCTGGCCTAGGCTGGGCAGCAGCTCGAGAGGGCAGGGTGGGTGGACAGCAAGCAGGACACAGGGGCTCAGGCCACAGCCGTCAGAGGAGTGAGCTCAGGATGACCCCGTGGTCACCCAGGACCCTGGCACATCCTCTGAGAGACGAGACCAGAATACAGACAGCTGTGTGATCTTAAAGTGAGGGCTGTGTTTGTGATGGGGAACTGGGCCAGCAAGGCAGGCGGGTCAGGGGAACAGGGTGCAGGCCATGGGAAGGCTAAGGGAAAGCCAGGAGGGAACGGCCCTCCTCCAGGATGCTGGGACCAGAGGCAGGGCATGTAGGTAACGCAGCGGTGTTCAGGGGTGACGGCTCACATCATAAAGCCACACTGCAGGGATGAGGGACGGACCTGGAGACCCCAGAAACCCAGCCGAGACCCTCCCGGGGTCCCGTGGTGACCCCCATTGCAGGATAGGGCAGTTTGTCCTCATGGCTGGGGACCTGGCAGGCACCACAGCCCTAGAGAGCCTGTTATTTTCGTATCCACCTTTTAACTACAATGCTAGAGAAAAGAGGGCTCTGGCTGAGCCCCAGGGGCTGAGCGGCTGTGCGGACCGGGTCTCAGCTTGGCCAGAATAACTGGAAAACATTCCAGGAATCTCAGTATTGCGGTTGTTTTCTCTTGACTTCTCAAGAGTTTAAGGAATGTGTCATTATTTATGAAATGCTGTCGCACTGGCTGGAGGGAAAATGAGGCAGAGGTGGAGCCAGACCTTGAGCCCTGGCGCTCTCTGGCCGCAGGGCCAAGTCAGAAGCCCCTCCGCCCACCACCAGCCGCCTCATCCTCCCAGCCCTGGTCAGCCCCGAGACCCAGCTTTCTACCCTCGGTCACTGCAGAGGGGAAGCCCAGGTGCAGAAAGGAATGGGGGGCATGAGGGGCTCTGTGACCCATGGCTGCTGGGTGGCGTGCGCTGCCCTGAGCTCCAGACAGACCTCCTCCAGCCGGCACTCACGAGGGGAAGGAAACCCACAGGACGCCTCTGCAGATACACAACCACATCTGGGAGCACTCAGCGTTCATTCATGAAAAAATCCTCCGCAGACTAAGAATAGAAAGGAATTTCCTTAGCGGAATAAAGGGTCTCTTCAAAGACCTTCAGCCAGCGCAGCTCCGAGCGGGGAACAGAAAGCAGTCCCTGAAAGCTGGCCACACGCTGTAAACACAGCATCTCTGACCGTCCAGGGCAAGTTGTGCCTGTGGCATCAGGAATTATGAAAAACAGAGAGGAGAGACAGCGCTGGGGAGGAGAGGAGATGTAATGAGGCAGCACTGGGAAGGAACAGGAAGAATGTTACCCACAAGGGGAACCACTGTGCAAATTAGGAAAAAGAACACAGTGAAAGGAAGCAATAAAGATGAGCAATAAAAGACTCTATGACAGGAAACCAAAGAGAATTTATATATACATTATTAGATGTACTGAGAAGTGGTAAGTATGTTGGATGTGAACCCAACAGACAGAATCAATGGTAGTTCTACATTCCAGGAAAAACATTTAAAAATTTAAAAATCTAAGATGAAGAAGACTCTGGAGGAGAAAATTGTAAGTTGTCACTGAGAGACCCTGACACAGATCTCAACTCAAGGCAAATCCCAGGCTCACGGCCTGCGAGATTCAGTGTTGTGAAGACAGGGAAGTCACGTAGCCCCAGGCACGCCCAGCGGCTTTGCTGTAGACGGTGACTGTAAAACTCTCACGGACAGAGGCTCACGAGCAGCAGAGGTGGACCACAAGGAAGACCACAGTGACCCGCTGATGCACAGCCACACTCCTGTGGTGACAGTGTGGAGTGAGTGCGGAGGCGGGCAAATGAACAGTAGGCCCGGAACAGGGAGCAAGACGGCCACTGCCACGGCCATGCCCCTGCAGATGGTGACGGACAACCTGTCACGCTGAAGAGGGACTTTGCAATGAGAGGTGTGGGCAAATCACTTACCTACTAAGAAAAAGTTAGACTGCATTTCCTTCTTACACATGTTGTTGTTGTTGTTAGGTGCCGTCGAGTCGGTATCCGACTCATAGCGACCCTCATAGGGTTTTCAATGGCTGAGTGCTTCGGGATTGCTTTGGGAGTGGATTGCCAGGCCCTTCTCCCATTTTTGCGATGCTGGGAATTGAACTCCGGACCTCAGAGACTGCAGCACAGCGCTCTACCCACTGAGCTAAATCCCAGCCCCCATCTTACACATGTTGTTGTTGTTGTTAGGTGCTGTCGAGTCGGTGTCCGACTCATAGCGACCCTCATAGGGTTTTCAATGGCTGACTGTTTCGGGATTGCCTTGGGAGTGGATTGCCAGGTCCTTCTCCCATTTTTGCGGTGCTGGGAATTGAACTCGGGACCTCAGAGACTGCAGCGCAGCGCTCTACCAACTGAGCTAAATCCCAGCCCTATCTTACACATAGGTAAGGATAATTGCTAGGTAACTAAAGAGCAAAGTGGGCTGGGTTTTAGCTCTGTTGGTAGAGCTCCGCTCTGCAGTCTCTGAGGTCCCGAGTTCGACTCCCAGCACCAGAAAAATGGGAGAAGGATGTGGCAACCCACTCCCAAGACAATCACAAAACAATCAGCCATTGAAAACCCTATAAGAGTCACTATGAGTCAGACACAACTCAACGGCACCTAACAACAACAACAACAACAAAGCAAAGTTACACACTACATAAGAATAAATTAAAATGTTATAAGATAAGGTAGTTAAGTCCTTTAGGTACAGAGGAACCTCTTAAACAGAAAATGCACAAACCATATAAAAGATGGATATATTCAACTGCATTAAAATTAAGACAATCTGTGCATCAGAAGACATTACAGAGTAAAAAGACAGTCATAGAGTGAAAAACAGACCTGTAATGCCCGTAACACAGTATGAATATTCAGAATATATAAAGAACCCCTGGCATTCAATAAAAATACAAACAATCCAATATGCATAGAATGTTCACCCTCATTAGTAAGCAGCTAAGTGGAAATCAGAAATAATTTATACAAAATATTTTTGCAAAAACTAAGAAGTCAGACAATACCAAGCACCAGATGGCGGTAGAGCAGGGGAAGATGAAAGCATTACAGCCACTTCAGGAGATAGTGGCTGCCATGTGGCTGGGTGGCACACGCTGGTTGACGTGCCAGTCAGGTCCCCAAAAGCCAAGCGCTGCAGAGCCCACCCTGTGGAGGAAGCACCTGTGTCACAGGAGCAAACCCGGGGCAGGGCTGGGCACAGCTGAAGAGATGAACCTGCCGCCCACCCACACAGCCAGGAGGGGTCTGTGGACATGAGGTGGCCCCACCAACACCGATGGATCTCAAGTCATGATGCTGAGCACAGGTGGCAGGTCTCAAACAGAGCCAGTTCCACGGACAGAGATCAAGAGGACGGGACACTGCACACTGTAGGACCTCTGTAAAAATGTGTCCAGGTAACACTTAATTCCACAGCAAGTCCTGGGGGTTGGTCAGGGGGACACCCTGGGACACTTCTAGGGTGTGGCCTCCGGGCTCTTCAATTATTGCCATTCCCTAAACCGTGCAAAAATGCTTTCAGGCAAGCTTTTGTCAGAAGGCTTTGCTTCCTAATTCTAAACCCCAAAGCCCCCCGAGTCTGGTAGCAGCTGTCCCCGGCTCCACTTTGCATTCATCCCTCCCTTGGCCTCTGGTTGGCTGGTCTGTACCTCTGGTGGGAAAACTCAGTTCCCCCTTCAGCTAAGTCTCCTCTGGGCATCACACACCATCCCTGCCCCCTGTCCCCACCCACTGTCACAGGACATGGTTCCCGTCACCCCGGGCTTCTGCTGGACGCACATGCGGCTGTTACCACCCCCTTGAGCATGCAGAGGCCCAGCTGGCACCCTGCAGGGCCCTCTGATTGGCAGTGGCAGGAAAAGCCTGAGTGGCAGTCTAGAGATGGCCGCCTGGGTCCCCACCAACCCTCAGTGGCCGGTTTATCAGGATGAAGAGCATTCACTGCAAGGATGACACCGCTTACCATGCAAAATGTTCACACTAGACCCCAGGCCCGCTTGACCAGCACTGGAGCCAGTCTCCAAGTCTTCCCCGGGTACCTGTCCCAGTGTAGACGTGGTCAGGAGGGTGTTATTTCCCGAGTTGATCTGAGGATCTCCTCTCTGAGCTGTTTTAAGGCTTTTGAGCAGCCAGGGCACACAGCTGCGTTTTGCTGTTGTTTTGTTTGTTTGTTTGTTTTTGCTACATATCCCAGGCTGGCCTGAATCTTTTGACCCTCCCACCCGCACCTCCCCAGTGCTGGGTTTACAGGACTGTACCACCAGCTGCCTCTTGTCCAGCTTGCGGTCCAGGGACAGAGTCAGATGCCTTTCCCACATAGTCCATCCTGTCCTTCCTGCCCCTTCACCTGTCACCTGTCTGCCCCAGGTTTGTGACCCCAGTACCTCTGTCGTGTTAATTGGAGCCCACAGGGACCTTGATTTCCTGATTCACAAGCCAGCTCTTCCTCCCAGCTCCTGTTCATTTGCGTGTCTGGCCAGCCCACTTTCTAGATCCTCGTCCAAGTTGTGCCCCAAATGAGGACAGGGCCTGCGTGCAACTTCCTGATTCCTCGCTGTCTGGGTCACGTCCAGGGCGCCCCACGTTTGCACGCACAGACCCAGAGCATGTGGCCCCTGGCTTGCTCGCACCCCTTTTCCGGCTGGACGTGGCAAGAGTTAGGAGGGGGGCCAGCATGGGGGGCTGTTCCACAGGGTGTGGCAGGCGGAAGTGGGCATAGAGCAGCCAAGGTAAGGGCATGTTGTCACCGGGAGTGCAACACAAGAGAAAAGGATAAAGAAAAGGAAGGGAGAGCCGGGCGTTGCTGTCGCCACCCCTGTGGTTCCAGCGAGTTGGGAAGCACCGGCCAGAGGGCCAGAGTTCCAGGCCAGAGGCACCCCTCCTAACCTGGTGAGACCTTGTCTCCAAATAAAAATGAAAAAGGTGCTGGCAGTGCAGCTCCGTGGTCGAGCTCATGCCTGCCATGCGTGACGCCCTGGGTTCAACCCCAGATCTCCAAAAAAGGAAAGAGAGAGAGAGACAGAGAGAGACAGAAAGGAAGGAAGGAAGGAAGGAAGAAAGGAAGGAAGAAGGAAAAGAAAGGAAGATAGAAAAGAAAAAAGAAAGATGAAAAGAAAAAAGAAAAGAAAGACATAAAGGGAGAGAGAAAGAGATGATGAGGGAGGGAAAAGAAAGGAAAGAAAAAAGAAGAGAGGAGAAGAGAAAAGGAAGGAAGGAAAAAGAAAGAAAGAAAGAAGGAAAAGAGAAAAGAAAGGAATAAAGAAAGAAAGAAAAGAAGAAAAGAAAGAAAAAGAAAGAAAGAAAGGGAGAGAGGAAGGGACAGTGAGGGAGGGAAAAGAAAGAAAAAAGAGGAGAAGAGAAGAGAAAAGGAAGGAAGGAAGGAAGAAAAAGAAAGAAAGAAGAAAGAGGGAGACAGGCAGGAAGTGGAAGGGAAGAAGGAAGGGGAGGAGAGAGGGAAGGAAGAGGAAGGAAGGAACGAATGGAGGGAGGGAGGAAGAGAGAGAAAGAGACGGAGAGAAGGAAACAGAGGCAGAGGCAGAGGCAGAGGCAGGGAGACTCTCCAGGGAGGAAATACTGGGTTGAGCCTGGGGAGGGTAACTTCCCGGGCTCCAGCCACCCGGCACAGGTACGGTATTTTCCCTTGGCTGCAAAGGCAGGATGGACTCCCTGAGGCTTGGGTCTGGGGCATGGTCCTACCTGCGCCAAGACACCAGACCCACCTCACCTGCCCTCTTCCCTGGGGTTTCCTGGAAGGGTGTAAGGAATAAACCTGAGTATGTAAGGAACAACCATGTGTATACGAGGGATAGGAATTAATTGTGTGTAATAGGAATAAAGGATAGGAATGAATTGTAATAGGAATATAAGTAAATAATGAGAGAAACTGTGTGTAAGACATGAAGTGTGAGATGCTGATGTAACTTAAGGCCCCCTGGGACTGCCCCAGGGGAGAGTGACACGTGTCCACTAGAGTGATAAAGTTAGACCCCTGGCACCCAATAACCACACAGCACAGTGACATCAATGCAAGATAACCAGATGGAGCACAGACCCCACACTGAGCTGTATAAGAAGAGAGGAGACCTGACAGCAGGCGGGCTTCTCCCAATCTGAGCGATGACAGACCCATGTCACGCTGACCCCCTATGAACAGAGGACCCGTCACCACGTCGCCACCATCTCCACACCATGAGAGAAAGGACATCAGGACGGAAGGCCGAGGACACCGCTCGACCGGACAGGTCGAGAGGCTTACCTGCGTCATCAGGTGTGACTACAGAGGTGCCAGGTATCGGTGTGCCAGGGTGAGTGTGTGTGTGAACTAACCCTGTGTGTAGCAATAAAGGTCTCCTGCCAGTGACGATATCTGGTCCTCTTATTCCCGACCTCACCTAAGTGAGGAAGAGATTTGATCTCCGTATCTCTCGCTCAGCTCTATCCCCATTCCTCGCTCGCGACAAAGGGGCTCCTGGGGCCATGGAGCAGAAGTGCAGGGGATTTGAACACAGCTTTCCTGACAGGGAACGTCACTGTCAGGCATGGTGGCAAAGGGGGTGACGCTGGGCGACGTGAGGCCGCAGAGCGAAGGTGAGGAGGCGGCACTGCGGCCCCGGCTCAGGGTCCTCAGGGGCCTGCCGTGCACCCGGCTCAGAGGTGCAGTGAGAAGCCCCAGGCCAGGACCCACACTTTGGCCCCACAGCCCCACAGTCCTCACACCTGGACCTTCTTTGGGCTGCACCAGAGACTGGTAACTCGAATGCCCGTGGCCCCTCTCAAGGGGACAGTGGGCAGCCAGTACTAGAGGCACTGCAGCCCCATGGGGGACAGTGGCCCTCTGGCTTTCCTGCCTCTTAGAAGCACCCACCTGGCTCGAGCAGGTCCGGGGTCTCCTGTGCACCCTGAGGCCCTGGGCAGGTGCTCCCACTGTGGCCTTAAGCCTGCAGTGTCCTTGTGTCTGCCTGAGGGCAGGTGTGCCCTAGGGCAGGGCTTTAGGCCACACGTCCTGGGACAGCACTGTGGCCCTGAGGTCTCAGGCTGCCCTGGGATCCAGCACTTCTGAATAAGCGGAGGACGCTGCCCCCGCCACGGCTGTGTGAAGGCCAGTGGGCCTCAGGGAAGAGCAGGCGAATTGCGTCAATCAGCACATTGTTCTGGACAGCTGTGCTGGCCTAGGAATAGAGGGAGAAATCACTTCCAGGCCGAGGGAGGTGCAGGACAGCTTTTCCAGGCTCCCTTCCCACGGACGAGCTCAACCACCCCCAGCCAGTGGAGGCTGCAGCCCTGAACCAGGCTGGAGGGCGGGGCTCAGGCGGGGACGTGGCCTCCAGGGCAGGTGGTCATGCTGATCCTAGGTCTCTGCCCACCTCCTCCAGACCGGGGTGGCCATTGGGGAAGAGCACCAGGTGTGGACTGACCCACAGTGGCAGTCTTCTTCTCTGGAGGCTAGCATCACCCAGCACAGCCCAGGTAAGGCAAAGGTTCGACTCACCTTGTGTGGCCGCCTGAGTCTGAGCCCAACAATGCCAAGCAGGTGCTGAGAACCTTGTGAAAGGCAAGCTCAGCGCACGTGACCCTCACCGCACGTGACCCTCACCGCCACCTGGGGCCCTTTTCACTGTTAGGCTTCAACCTCAGAGCTGAGGTCTGTAATATCCAGACAGCGCCCCCCACGGCCGCCAGGGCCTCCAGCACCCTCCCTCTGAGATGCCTGTAAAGTCCTGGGCAAGGCAGGCATGGGGATGGGAGGCATGGTCTTGGAGGAGGCGTGGCTTTGGAGGAGGTATGGCCTGATAGGAGGTGTGGTCTGGGGTGGAGGTGTGGCCTGGAGATGGGAGCTCCAGTGTAGAACTGGAGCCATGGCCTTGGAGGAGGTGAGGCCTTGGAGGAGGCGTGGCCTTGAGGGAGGTGTGGCCTTGAGGAAGGTGTGGCCTGGAGATTGGAGCTCTAGTGTAGGACTGGAGCCACGGTGCAGGGACGGCGGTAGCCTGGGGCGGGTGCTCCAGTGAGTGACACAGCTTCCCTCCAGGGCTGTGGCCTTAGGTAGATGAAGCAGGACTGGGCCATGCAGCCCACGGCCTGGGGCTGCAGGAGCAATCCAGAGGGCACCTATGGGAGGAGGCCCAGTGCTCAGGTGACACCCGCCTTCTGCTTCCTCCCCC
>VMDO01031258.1:0-20299 GCA_007922755.1 Pedetes capensis
TCTGGGATCTTTTATGCTTCTTTTCCCGCCAGTATCTTTTTGAGTATTTCTACGTGGATTTATTTTTAAGTTTGGCTTGGAATTTTGGGCTTATTTTCAATCATATATTTCTTCAAAGCTCTAAATGTCTCATTGTTTCCCTCTGATATTACCAGTATATTTTCCCCATTCTCTGACTACTCTCTACAGTAAGAACTTGTAATAAACACATGTGGAATCTCTTAATCTGTATTTTTTTGTCTAACTTATTTTTTCATTTTTATCTTTTGGATCTTTGTCCTATATTTTGGATATATTTATCATTGTATTCTTCTAAGTCACTGATTTATTTCTATATTAATATATTCATTCTGGGACTTATTCTTTGTTAGGATAATTTTTTAATCTCAATGGCTATATATGCTCACACACACACACACACACACATATATGTATGTATATATGTATATATGTCATGTTGGTAGGTGCCATCAAGTCGGTATCCAACTCATGGCGACCCTCTGTACAACAGAGGAAACACTATTGTCAGTGCTTCTCTGCTGTTCATAGGGTTTTCAATGGCAGATTGATTCTTGGGAGAGGGTTGCCAAGTCCTTCTCCCAATATACATACATACATACATATATATATATATATATATATATATATATATATATATATATATATGAGAGAGAGATTGATTTAAGTTTTAGTTTATATAATCAGATATTGTCACATATTGTTCATCTCCCTATTTAATTTTTCCTTTTATATTTTTCCAGGTTTTTCATCAACTTTTGCTCTGAAGATATCAAACATACTGATTTTAAAGTCTTAAAATCTCCTACTGCAGTTTTATCTACAATAAAATCTTTTGATTGATGTTATTTTTGTCTTACTGTTTAAACCTGGGTTTTCAGACTAATCATTTAATAACTATTTTCCTTTCTTACCATGTCTTCCTACTTTGTCCATGCCTACTCTTGGACCTGCATCCTCCTGTTACTCTTAACTGAGGAGTATACAAAGAGTAGTGCTGATCTAGTGACCAATTCAGCAGGCACTTTGGTTAAGCTACTTGTCATAAATTTATACCTGTGTCCACCTTTACATAGTGTTTACAAGTAACTTATTCCAGCCTCCACCTTTGAATAGGAATAACTTTCTCCAGGTTTTGGTTTCAGGCAATAAATCTGGATCTTGACTCATACCTTGAGTGGAAGACTTTTAGCCTATTCTAACCATAAGAGATGACAGCTTCTGTATTCATCTGGACATGGACAATAGCAATTGAGTATGTTCAGTCATACCTGTTGCTCTGCATACTTCTGTCCTATTCTTAGTCCATAAAATGTTTATCCTATGTTTTGTATGGTTTTCTTTTATTTTTCTTCCTATATTTTCTTTTTCATTGCTATATGTTTGAAGCCAGCAGAATGCGTCTTAATCAGAAATATGAGAGTGCCTTTTGTTCTCTTTCATTTTTTAATGATACTGGGAATTGAAACTAGAGTGTTATACTACTTGTACTCTAAAACTGAGCTGAACCCTAGCCCTCTTTTTATTTTTTAGTTTGAGTCAGAGTCTTGCTAAATTGTGTAGGCTGTCTCTGGTCTCAAACTTGTGATTCTTCTGCCTCAATCTTCCAAGTAGCTCATGTTACAAGCATGTACTATTGTGCTAAGCTTTAGAGTATCTTTTTTAAAACAGCATTTAAAGATGTACCTTTCTGTGTGGCAAAGATTAAGTTATAAAGTTTAGCCTGCTCTTAACCCCTAACACCAGCATAGAGTAAACTGCTAAAGAAAACTATAGATCAAAAGCGATTATGTGTAATACACTAATAGCTATGGGAAAATGTATGAAACACAAAGATCTGCTTAACAACTTGGTGTGTTTCTTCCATGTGAAGTTATAAGGAAATGGAGAAAGTATGTAGGATCTCAGGACCTGGGCAAAATATAATCAGGACCTGGGCAAAATGATTAAGATGATAAAAGAATTTCACTATTAGGCTAATGAGAGCCAAGAAGCTATCTGCTTAAACCTATGGAAGGAATCAAAATTTCCCAAGAGTTTTAGATGCTACTGGCAAGCCCTAATCTAATGATGCTGCAACAAAGTGATGAACATTGAACTGTTTGTTTATATATTCGATATTTCCTGCTGACTTGTTGCCCTGGAGGAGACAGCTACATTTTCTGTGCTTCATTTCCTATTTATAGAATACCAGGTTATTATTCATTATGAGATTATAGCAATACTTTCAGTTGTTGTTGTTGTTGTTGTTGTTAGGTGCCGTCGAGTTGGTATCTGACTCATAGCGACCCTCATAGGGATTTCAGTGGCTGACTGTTTCGGGATTGCCTTGGGAGTGGGTTGCCAGGCCCTTCTCCCAATACTTTCAGTGGTACCTAATAAAAGTAATTATAAAATGCTATCATCCATGAATCTTGGTTTAGCTCACCAGTGGTAACACTGTAAGTTACTACCAGAAATGCATGTGAAAAAACTGTGCAAAGTAAATAGTCTTCTATTTTATTTATGTATAATAACAAAACAAAATATACTCAAGTGAATGTTTTAAGAATAACCTTGTAGATTTAATAGGCAGCTCACAGAGTCATAGAGAAGCTGAATTTTGACTCAAACTATTCAAATCACTTATGATCAATATAGAGAATAAAATATTACATTAATAACATACCATAAATTCTCATAACTCACCATTTTAAGCTGAGTCATACAAAATGTTTAGGAGGGACAGAAAAAAATGTGACTCTGGGAAATACAAAACAAACCTCAGTTATCCATTTAGCAAAAAAGTTTTGAGTACATATTATATAGAAGACATTGAAAATTTCCTGCAAGTCAGGCCTAATGGAGCAGGCCTATAATCCCAGGGAATCATGAGACTGAGGCAGAAGGATCCTGAGTTCAAGGCCAGAGGAAATCTGTGAATCTCAGTGAGAACCTGTCTCAAAATAAAAAAATATATATAAAAGCAGCTGACTGGAATCTCAGCAACTCAAGATGCTGAAGCAGGAGGATTAGGAATTTGAGGCCAGAGGCAATCCGCATAATTTAGCAAGACATTAGTCAAAATAAAAAAAATAAAATAAAAAAGGGCTGAGGTGTAACTCAGTGGTAGAGTTAGCATGTACCAAACCCTGGATTCAACCCTCTGATACCTCAAAGAAAAGAAAATTATCATCTATGGGCTTTAAATGATGATTATAATGTTCTTTCAATCAATAAAATTATAATATAGAAGTATAAATGGAGCATGGCATGAGGTATTAATTTCCTCTTAATATAGATTACACACATCTTACTTGGTAATAGAACTCTTAGTTTTAGCTAGGCATCTGTTCCCTGAGAAGTAAAACTAATTTCTGAACATCTTTTGGGCATGTCTGTCTACATAAATGAGTTTTGGCCAACGGTGCATAAGTTTCTTGATGGCCATCCAGGAAGTGAATGTAACTAGAGGGAGTAAGCTTTCTCTTTACTCCTTCTTTCCTACTTATTAGAGTGCAAATGTGATGGCTAGAAATGAAGCAATTATCCTAGACAATGCAATAGAAGACATAGACTATGGACTGCTGAACAACAATAAATAAAATCATGATTAAGATGTTCTTTCAATCAATAAAATAATATAGATTATGCTCATATCCTCCAGTATTGCAATGAAGTGAAATAAAATATTAATAAACCACAAGGGACAATAAAAAAGGACCAACAGATTTGGAAAAATATGCAAATAAAATTTCGTAGAAGTAAAAATATAAGAAAGGAAATTCAAAATTATCTGTCTGTCTGTTTCCATTAATGGCAAAGTATCAGTGACACCTAACCACAACAACCCTCCAGAAAAATAATAATATCTGAATAAAATATCAGCAAACATATTTCTGCAACTATTTGAAAATGGTATAAAGTAACTAGAAGCAGACAGAAATGGAAGAGGAGTCAACTACTAAAAGAGAGCACCGCACATACTGAGATTTGTGCCATTTTGTCTAAGGGGATTACCCGATCCCTATGCCATGTTGTAGCATAAAACCTCACTCTTATTGTCTTGAACTGTTAGAAAAAGAGTTTGGGGAGGAAAGAATAACAGCAAAATTAAGGTAACAAATGCTGGAAAGAAGATAAAGGCAGAGGAATGAGCCCAAAAATCAATGTGTGATATTTACCTGAATACTAAGGTAACTATCACAGCAAACATGGATAGAGGATGCTCTAAGAGTTATTGAAAAAACAAATTTGGAGACAATGTGAATGACAGTTTCATCTGGTTGCTTCCACAGCAGTAAAGGTTGGAGGACAGCCAAAGCAAGTGTTTGTAGGACAACAATGAGCCTTCTTCCAAAAAATATAGCTGAAATAATGTTTTCTACAATATATTAACTACTATACTCACCATAAAGTATAAAAAATTGAAAGACATGCAACAAAGATGCTTGATATAGCAAAAAAGAAAGTCAATAAAACCAACCACAAGATGAAAAAGATGTTGAAATTAGTGGGCAAATATAACAAAAGAGCTAATATATGTTCTAGAACTCTAAAGAAACTACAATCATGAGATATGAGCAAGATGGGCAATATCAGTAGTATAAAATCATAAAACTGAGCCCAATGATAATTTTAGAACCAAATAACTGAATAAACTTAATGAATGACCTTAACATCAGATTAAACCAAATGAAAGAGCAAATGTACCTATTCTAAGAATAGAAAGGGGCATGAATAGAGCCTAGATGATTTATGTTGTTGTTGTTAGGTGCCGTCGAGTTGGTATCCGACTCATAGCGACCCTCTGTACAACAGGGGAAACACTATTGTCAGTGCTTCTCTGCTGTGCATAGGGTTTTCAATGGCAGATTGATTTTTGGGAGGGGGTTGCCAGGTCCTTCTCCCAAGCCTACAGCTTCTGGGGTTCCCATGCGGTCTCCCATCCAGGTACTAACCAGGCCTGACCCCGCTTAGTTTCCGAGATCTGACGGGATCCGATGCCACAGGGCTACCGCTGCAGGCAGATGATTTATGGATCAATATTAAATATGCTAATATATTTTATAGACCCATAAGGAAAAGAGAGAGTGACTGATAAAATATTTGAAGAAAACAGCCAAAACTTTCCCAAAAAGAAAAATTATAGATCAACATACAAACTTAGAATACTCAACATAAATAGATACAAGGGAAAAATTATGTTCAAAATGTTGACTTTCATATATAGATGGAAGAAAAATGATCTTTTATATGCAGGAGAAAACCATAAGAAAGAATAACTGAATTCCTAGAAGATATAGTGGAGTACAATGAAAATATGACACCTGTGAAATTCTTCAATTGTTAGAAAAACCACCCGCGAAAATGAATCCTATGTCCACTGGTAATATATTTCAAAAATGAAGGGGAAATAAAGACATTTAATGTAAATAAAAATTGATTTTGTCACATGCAGGCATAAACTACAAAACATTCTAAAGGAAATTCAATATACTGATGGAAAAATGATAACAGATAGAAATGGGAATCTGCAGAAAGAAACCCCAAGTGCCCAAAGTGGTAAATATGAAGATAAATGTAGATAAAGCATAAAATGACATGTAAAAATCATAAATGCAGATTCCTAAGTAAAAGAAGATATTCTGAACAGGCTATATACTATATGATTCCAATTATATGACATTCTGGAAAGGTGAAACTATGGTGATGGTAAAAATAAATCTGTGCTTGTCAGGGGCTATGAGGGTAACAATGAATAGATGAAACACAATGGATTTTTACAGCTGTTAAGAATATTCTATGTAAGACAGATAACACCCGCCTTCTGATGTGGAGTAAAAGGAGAGCTTAAATAATAGTTTAGAACACACATTGATTTGTGAAACAGAGTAATAAGTTAGATAAGAGGCAGGGGAACGTATATATTAAAGGAGAAAGAGTCCACAGGTTAGGTAAAAACTACTAACTTCAGAAAAAGTTTAAATAAGGAGGAATTGGCATGGCAGGTCAGTGAGAATGCACTAGCAGAAACATGAAGATTTGATGGAGCAGGAATTAGAAGCTGCACAGAGCCGCACTGGCAGGAAACTCACCAAAAATTCCTTCTGCACATGCACTGCATAGACAGTGGAGAGAACCAGGAAGACAAAGAGATTGCAATCCAAAGTGGAGAAGAACTAGAGAACCCACAATGGACAATCCACCATTGCCCAGATTCCAGAGCATTGAGAGAATACAACCCAGGGAAAAATCCACGCGGGCATCTGGAGCTCAAATCCACCACACAGTACAACCCTGGAAACCCACCAATATCCTGCTGAGAAGACACGGGCAGCACTTGCTACAGAGAGCAACAGGTAAGTTTGGCTAGGGCACCAGGTGCAGTCACCATCCCAATGCCACGCCTGCCCATGCAGTTTGCAAGAAAGCCCTGGTGCAAAAGTCCCACGCAGGAGTGCAGGCCTCAGATCCACTGGGGTTGGAAAGATATTATCCTGCCCACCTCCGCGTGGGATCAGCAAGTGACTGCTGGCAGAGTGCACCAGAATAGTAGCTGCAGCCAGCAACCACAGCATGGCCACCTTTTCTCTGCGGCTGCTGAGATACTAGCAGTGCACTTCGTGGCAGGGTAGTTTGGTGGTGCAACTTCCACACGGGCACAGGGGGCTCAGATTCATCAGGGGGTGGTCCAGTATCATCCTGGTCACTACAGCAGGGGGATCAATGAGTGACTGACATGGGGAATGGGGCCCGTGTGCAGGCAGAGCACTCCCGGATAGCAGCAGTGGCCAGAGGCCACAACACAGCTGCCATTCCCCTGCCACTGCAGAGAGCCCAGTAGTGCACTTTATGACAGGAGAGTTTTGGGGTGCAACTCCTACATGGACATGTGGGCCTCAGATTCAGGGGGAGTGAACCAATATTATCCTTCCCACTGTAGCTCGGGATCCCCAAGAGAGTGTGAAGGAATTTGGAACATGCAAGTGAGCAGAGTGCCCAGCATTGAGATCTGACTCTCGCAGTCATCTGCTCCTACAATAGGGGCTGGGGCTGTGCTCTCTGAACTGGGAACACAGCGGTGCCCAAGTTCCATGGGGGAGGCAGAACTCTCAGAAGGACAGCATGAGTCATACTCTCTTTCTGTTAGTACAACACGGGCAGAGCACCCCACAGGTCAGATCTCTGAGAGCACCCTGTAACCCCGTTCAGACCAAGAGACTGGCATGGACTTTCGGCCATCATCTCCCACTGGAAGGTCACAGCACAGAAACACCTCCAGCCAATCCTGCCTGCTTTCAGCAAGAGACTGGATAGGGGAAACCCCTTTCCTTGCAGCAGACCTGAGAAATCTCGAAATAAAGCTATCTTCACTGCTTAGGAAAATTTGCAAGACAAAACTGAATACATATCTATAGATGAAGGCACCAGTAGGGGTGAATCTAGACAACCCTGCATGCATTCTTCTGACAGCAACAGCCAGGAAGGAGAGACTACAAAACACCCAGCAAGGACACTCGCCTGAGGGAGGTAAGGCGGGCAGACTCAGAAGGTTGATGACTGCTGCTGGAAGTAGGAAAGGCAGTCAAACCTGAGCTCTCTAGTATACGCTACTGCCTCATTCACTTTTCTTTCCCACTGATACTTCTTGTGAGTGCATGCATGTTTCTTTGTTATTGATGTTGCCGCTCTCCTTCTGTTCTCCCTGCATCAATTGATAGATTTGTTGTGTTGTGTCTTCCCTTTATGCTTTGTTTTCCTTTGTTTTTTCCTCTTCTTTCTCTTCATGGCTCATTAGTTCTGTGAAGTCATATTTGACTGAGTGTGTCTTCAGGATTTTTTTCTGTTCTGCTGTGATTCTGTTTTCCTTCTGGTTCTTTTCAGTGTTGTTTGGTGTGTACCATCATTTAATATATTTTATTTTTTATTTTCTCTTTTTAAATCTTTTTCTAAGAGAGTAAATCATTCTTTTTATGATTAATATTTTTATAATTATATCTATTTTTAGTTATTTTTATTTAATTTTTATTAGTTTTTTTTCTCTTTCCACCTTTTCCCTCTTCTTTTGCCATCTTCTCTCCCTCCTCCCCACCCTAGTAGAGAAACAGAGAATGTTGACTTCCTGGCCCCCAGTCCCATTGGAATAGTGAGCTGGAGAGTGGGAAACTAAGGAGTGGAGAATCTAGGGCACAGAGAAGAGCTACACAAGCAGATGGTTCCCTGAACCTAGGAAAACTGGTCCAGAACAAAGCTCATCTCGAGTTGGGTAGGGCTGGCCATTCAGAGTAAGAAACCCACAGATTAGACAACTGAGGACTCATGGTATAGGAAGTAGACCAATTGAGATTTGGAATGCAGGGGACAGAGGGAAACTGTATAGGGCAGTACTAAATACAGAGCCTGCAAAAGATCCCGGACAATGTGTTCTGAGGCTGCAAATTATGGGGCAAGGGAGTGAGAAAAAAAGTGTCAGAGATTCATCATCACCCAAACTCAAAGGAAGAACAGAGGGAGAAGCTCTTCACACTTGGAGAAGGTGGATCCTAATTCCCAGACCAAGGAATGGGCAAGCCTCAGTAAAGAAATACACAAAACATGAAAGGGTACGCTGGATGTGAAGACACCACAGACCAAAGCCTCTTAACAGACAACACCAAACAATCCCAATTTCTAGAGATGTCCAAATCAGAATTCAAAGTTTTCATTATTAGTATGCTAAGAGAAATCAAGCCTGCAGCTGTAGCCCTGTGGCATCCAATCCCGTCAGATCTCGGATGCTAAGCAGGGTCGGGCCTGGTTAGTACTTGGATGGAAGACCACCTGGGAACACCAGGCCCTGTAGGCTTGGGAGACAGAACTGGCAACCCATTCCCAAAAATCAATCCACCATTGAAAACATTATGAACAGCAGAGAAGCACTGACAATAGTGTTTCGCCTGTTGTACGCAGGGTCGCTATGAGTCACATACCTACTCGATGGCACCTAACAACAAAAACAAGAGAAATCAAAACTAACACAACCAGCACCCTCAAAATCCTTGAGAAGAAGATATCTCATCTGGGGTCTGTACTCTCCTTGCAACTAGAAGTGGTCAGGAAAAAAACAAGTGGCAATCCTTGACATGCAAGGCAAGCTGAATGAATTAAACTCTGCAAGAGAATCTTTATCATCAAGACTGGATGAGGCTGAAAAGATATGGAGGAGTCAATACAAGATATTAAGTACATGCAAACCCAGCTGGGAAAAAATGGCCAATCAATATCAGCTGGATTCTGAAGAAGCCTCAGACAGAATGAAAAAATGAAACTTAAGAATTCAGGGTGTCTTTGAAGGAGAAGAAAGATCCGCCAGAGGATTAGGAAATTTACCTTATGATATCCTCAAGAAAAATTTTTCAGAGACAGTTCAGGATCTGGACACTTACACAACTGAAATATTCAGAACCCCACCCAGAGAAGACCAAAACAGATCCTCCCCATGACATATTATTGTAGGAATGCTTAAGTTGAACACCAGAGAAGCAATTTTGAAAGCAGCTAGAGAAAAACCCCAATTAACCTTTAAAGGCAAAACCATTAAAATAATTGTGCACTTCTCCACAAAAATATTGAAAGCTACAAAGGCCTGGACACATATAATTCGTGTTTTGAAAAAGAATAACTTCCAACCAAGAATACAATACCCAGCAAAGTTATCTTTGAAAATAGGTGAGGAGTATAAGACATTCCATGGGACTGACACATTCAAGTGATTTACAACCACCAAACCAGCTTTACAGAGTATCCTCAATCAGTTACCACATACAGGTGAGATAAAACAGCCCTACATAGAAGATCAAAGAATTGAACAGTTAACATGAGAGGAACTCAAGAAAGCAATAAAGTAAGCCTGAATCAAAAACCAGCAACAAGTAACAACTGGATACATAACAATAGACACTTCTCAATAATTACTATTAATCTAAACGGTCTTAACTCACCAATTAAGAGACATAGACTGGCCAATTGAAAAAGAACATAAACCCTCAATATATGCCATCCAAGAGACTCACCTAACCCATAAAGACTGTAATAGATTGAGAATTAAAGGCTGCAAAACAAACTGCCAAGCAGGGGGGAAACAAAAAAAAAGCAGGAGTCACAATACTAATACCAGATAGATTAACCTTCAATCCAAAACTAATTACAAGAGATAAAGAAGGACACTACATATTACTAAAAGGAACAATCAACCAGGAACCAATAACACTACTGAATATATACTCTCCAAATAAAAGGGCACCTAGCTTCATAAAGTAAATATTATGGGAAATAAAGGACTACATTGGTCCAGATACAATAATTATGGGAGACTTCAATTCCCCACTTTTGCCAAGACACAGGTCATCAAAACAGAAAATCAACATAGAAACGACGAGCTCAATCTGCACCTTAGACCAACTGAAACCCTCAGATATCTACAGAGTATTCCACTCATATGATGAGGAATACACATTCTTCTCAACACCACATGGAACTTTCTCCAAGATAGATCATATTCTAGTACACAAAAATTCCCTCAATAAATAAAAAATGTAGAAATTTTCCCCTGTACCTTATCAGACAACAATGGCATAAAATTTGAACTCAAAAGCAAGAATGATACCAGAAATTTTATAAATTTATAGAGACTAAAAAATACACTACTGAATGATCAATGGGTTATTGAAGAAATTAAAACAGAAATTAAAAAATTCCTGCAATCAAATGATGAAAACACACGCTACCAAAGCATATGAGATACAGCAAAGGCAGTTCTAAGAAGGAAGTTTATAGCATTGGGTGCCTTCATCAATAGGGTAAGGAAGAGCCAAATAAATGATGTAATGATACATCTCAAGACACTAGAAAGCCAACAACAAATCAATCCTTAAAGGACTACTCAGAAAGAAATTACCAAGATCAAGGCAGAGGTATCTATTTAGAACCTAAAAAGATAATTCAAAGAATTAATGACACTAATAGCTGGTTCTTTGAAAATATAAAAAAATAGATGTTCCCCTGGCCAATTTCATCAAAAAGAAAAAAGAAAAAGCCAACATCATGAAAATTAGAGATAAAAAGGGATCATAACCACTGATTACAATGAAATACAGAAAATCATCGGGAATACTATGAGAAATTGTAATCCCCAACATAGAAAAACTCAGAAGAAATGGTAAACTTATTAACACATATGATTTACCAAAGTTAACCACAGAGATCATAAGTGACCTAAACAAACCCATTACAGATGCTGAAATAGAAAAGGTAATAAAAAGCCTTCCAAGGATGAAGAGCCAGGACATGATGTGTTCACAGCAGAATTCTACCAAACTTTCAAAGAAGAATTAATACCTGTCTTCCTCAAATTATTCCAAAAAGTAGAAAAGGAGGAAACACTCCCAAACTCATTCTACAAAGCTACCATCATTGTGATACCTAAGCCAGGAAAGGATACATCTAAAATAGAGAATTATAGACCCATTCCCCTTAAGAATATAGATGCAGAAATTCTTTAAAAAATCCTGGCAAATCAAATTCAGCAACATATTAAAAAGACTGTTCACCATGACCAAGTGAGATTGATTCCACAGATGCAAGGCAGGTTTAACATATAAAAATCAATTAATGTAATTTAGCATATCAAGAGGCTTGCAAACAAAAATCACATGATCATCTCAATTGATGCTGAAAAGGCCTTTGACAAAGTGCAACACCTTTTCATGATAAAAATCCTGGAGATGATAAGCATAACAGGAAAATACCTTAACATCATAAATGCCATCTTTGACAGACCTACACCCAACATTATATTAAATGGAGAAAAATGGAGACCATTTCCTCTAAGATCTGGAATAAGACAAGGATGTCCACTCTCTCCTATCTTATTTAACATTGTGAATGAAATCCTAGCCAGGGCAATCAGGCTAGAGAAAGAAATCAAAGGGATGCAGATAGGCAAAGAAGAGGTCAAAACATCCTTATCTGCGCGTGGCATGATACTTTAACTAAAGGACTCCAAAATCTTCTCTAGCATACATTTAGACATAATTAACTCCTTTAGCAAAGTGGCAGGATAAAAAATTAACACTCAAAAATAAATAGACTTCTTTTACGCCAACTTTAAGCAGGAAGGGAAGGAAATTACAGCTACAATCCCTTTCACAATAGCCCACCAGAAAATTAAATACCCTGGAATCAATCTAACCAAAGACCCTGCAGATTTTGACAAGGAAAATTTCAAAATATTAAAGAAAGAACTCACAGAGGATACTAAAAGGTGGAAGGACCTCCCCTCTTCATGGATTCAGAGAATCAATATTGTAAAAATGGCTATCCTACCAAAAGCAATCTATAGATTTAATGGTATCCCCATTAAAATTTACAGAAATAGAAAAAATGATCCAAAGATTAATATGAAAACACAAAAGACCACGTATAGCCAAAACAACCTTAAGCTGCAAAACTAGTGCAGGTGGGATCACAATCCCTAACTTTAATCTATACTACAGGGCTGTAGTAGCAAAAACAGTTTGGCACTGCCACAAAAATAGGCCTGAAGACCAGTGGAATAGAATAGAGGATGCAAAGATACATCAACACATCCATAGCCACCTGATTTTTGACAAAGTAGTAAAGCAGATACATTGGAGAAAGGATATCCTGTTCAATAAGTGGTGCAGGGAAACTTGGATATCCCCTTGGAGAAAACTGAAAATCAACCTGCATCTCTCAATATACACAAGAGAGAACTTGAAATGGATAAAAGACCTCAACATAAAACCAGAAACTTTAAAATCAATAGAAGAAAGGCAATATATTTCAACATACAGGCATAGGAAAGCATTTCCTTAATAGGCTGTCAATTGCTCAAGAAATTGCAACAAAAATAGATAAATGGAATTACATGAAATTAAAAACTTTTGTACAGTGATGGAAACAATCTACAGAGTCAAGGAAGTCCCCACTGAATGGGAAAAAATCTTCGCATCCTATACATCAGACAGACGACTAATTTCCAGAATTGATAAAGAACATAAGAAAATAATTTCCAAGAAAGCAAATAACCCAATACACAAGTCGACAAAGGAACTGAACAGACAGTTCTCAAATGAAGAAGTTTACACAGCCATGAAACACATGAAAAAATGCTCAATATCCCTAGCCGTTAGGAAAATGCAAATCAAAACCACTCTAAGATTCCACCTTATTCCAGTAAGAATGGCCAAGATCCATAAAACAAATAACAACAAATGCTGGTGAGGCTGTGGAGAAAAAGGAACACTCTTACCCTGCTTGTGGAGTTGTAAATTGTTTCAACCACTTTGGAAATCAATATAGAGTACCTAAGAAAACTAAAAGTATATCTACTATATGACCCAGCTATACCACTATTGGGAATATACCCAAAGGCAGATGAGTCATCATACCACAGAGACACCTGCATCTCCCTGTTCAGTGCAGCACTTTTCACAATAGCAAGGATATGGAATCAACCAAAGCACCCATCAAGAGAAGAATGGATAAAATAAATTATGGTACCTATATGCAATGGGATACTACTCAGCAATCAAAAAATGAAATAATATCATTTGCACTCAAATGGATGGAACTGGAGAAAATTATCTTAAGTGAACAAACACAAGCCCCAAAAGAGAAATATTCCATATTCTCACTCATGTGTCGGCGCTGAATCAAACTTAAAAGAAGAAAAAAATATTATACATAAATTGGAACATAATAAAAAGCTCATGTAAACTTAGCAGAGAAGGGACAATTTAAGGAGTGAAAAGAAGGAGGAGGGGGGTGTCTAGCAAAAGGAAGCAATGATGAGAGAAGATGGGAGGGGGAGGAGGGCCAATTAGGAAAGAGGAATGAGAGAGAGACCAACCTCAAAGTAAACAGCCCAACTTTAATAGTTCAGGAAATTAATAATAATAATAATAATAATAAAATAATAATGCCAAAGGATGGCAATAATGCAAATGGACTAGATTACTCATGTAATACTACTGAGAATGTAAAAAGATATATCACTATAGAAAAGAGTTTGGACTTAAATCAAAATTGGGATGCATATGTATAGATAAGTATTCCTACAAAAAGACATACAAGTAGAAAGGAGGCCATTGGAGGGGCAGTGGGAGATGGGGGAGGAGGGGCACAAGAGAGTAAGGGGGAAATTACATGAGCAATGTACAACAAAACACATATATGGAAATGTCATAATGAAATACATGTCAGAATGAAACACACACACACACACACACACACACACAAAACAGTAGTCTATGTAACTGTATAATGTTAGCTATGTCATTATAAATTTGTCCAAACTCATAAATTGTACAAAATCTAACGTAAGCCATAGACTTTGTGTGATAGCAATGTACCAATGTAAGGTCAGTTATAACAAGGTAGTAGCAAATGTGCCACTCATATGTAGGATGTTGATGGTAAGTAAGCTGTGCATGTGTGGAGTGGGATGTACGTGGGAAAACTGTTTTCCAGCTTTGCTAGAAACGAAAACTACTTTTAAAATGTGTATTAAAGGAAATTTGAACCTCTGAAAAGATGAAAACATATATCCACATAAAAGCTTGTAAAAGAATGTTTATGGAAGAATTATTAACAATGACTCAAAGTGAGATGGGTGCAATGGTGCACACCTGTAATCCCAGCAGCTTGGAAGGTGGAGGCAGGAGGATGACAAGTTTGAGACCAGAGGCAATCTGTGTATTTAAGTGAGACCCTGTCTCAAAAAAAAGTGGGAAAAAGGTGGGCTGGAGGTGGCAGCTCAGTGGTCCAGCACTTGCAAAGCATGTGACTACAAGGCCCTGGGTTCAACCCCCAGTACAGAAAAAAAAATTAAAATTAAAAAATAAAAAAATGACCCAAAGTGGTAGCAACTCAAATGCCCATCAGTGAGTAAATGGATATACAAAATGTAGAATTTATGCAATGAAATATGATTTGTCATAAAAAGTCATGAAACATAGATATATGCTTCAACATGGATGGATTTTCAAAACATTCCACATGAAAGAAGCCACTCACAAAAGACATGTAGTATAAGAAACTTTGAGAGAAAGGAAAGTACAATTGTTGAAACGAAATAGGTCTACATGTGTTAGAATGGATAAAATATATTTCAAAAGAAAAAATTTGGCCTGACAAAGTGTCAAGCAGCATGAAAAACAATTGGAATTCTCATCCATTTTGATATATAAAATATTATAGCCACTTTGATAGTTTGAAAATCTCTTATAAAATTAAACATTTACTTACCATATGACCAGGCAGTCTCACTTTAAAGTATTTATCCAAGACAAATAAAAGCTTCAGTTCATATAAAGTATAAAAATACTTGTAATAGCTTTATTATAATGTGAAAATCAAGAAACCCAAATATCCATCAACATTTGCACAGATAAATTGTTAGACATCTGGCAAATGAACACTATTTTGGAAGTTTCCACACAATAACACAGTTGAATCTCAAATGCATTATGGTATGTGAAAGTTATGAGACTGAAAAAGATATATATTGTATGGCTCCATTTATATGTTATTCTGGCAAAATCATAAGTATTGGGAGAGGATACATTCAGTTGCCAGAAGATGGAGGTGGAAAGGGTTATCGAATCCAAAGAATAACAAGGAACCTTTGTATGAAATTCAAATGTTCTATATTTTTATTCTGATGAGGATTACATCAATGTATGGACTTGTTAAAAAATCATACAAATGTGACACTAAAAGAATGAATTTTAATATGTTATATATAAATTAGCTGGGAATTAGCTCAGTCGGTAGGGTGCCTCTCTGCAGTCTCTGAGGTCCCAGGTTCGATTCCCAGCACACAAAAATGGGAGAAGAATGTGACAATCCATTCCCGAGGCAATCCTGAAACAATCAGCCATTGAAATCCCTGTGAGGGTCACTATAAATTGGACATGACTCGATGGCACCTAACAAAAAATATATATATACAAAATATATATATATACAAAATATATTTTGTCTATATATATTTATATATATATACCATATATAGTATATATATAGTATATATATAGTATATATATATATAGTGTATATATATATTTATATATATATATATATATACATATATACATATATAGTTGTTGTTGTTGTTGTTAGGTGCTGTCCAGTAGGTATCCGACTCATAGCAACCCTTTGTACAACAGGGGAAACACTATTGTCAGTGCTTCTCTGCTGTTCATAGGGTTTTCAATGGCAGATTGATTTTGGGAGGGGGTTGCCTGGTCCTTCTCCCAAGCCTACAGCTTCTGGTGTTCCCAGGTGGTCTCCCACCCAGGTACTAACCAGGCCTGACCCTGCTTAGCTTCCGAGATCTGATGGGATCGGCTGCCACAGGGCTACAGCTGCAGATATATATATATATATATATATATATATATATATATGTCCTCAATAAACCTAACTTTCACAAAATTCCATACTAAGAATACCTTTATTATACTGAGATTTATTCCAGACATGCTGGGAAAATCACAGCACGTAGCTTATATGAGATAATCTATTAAAGTAATTTATCACATATATCATAATTTTGATAGAAGCCTGAAAGGCAATTTCCAAAACCAAAAATCAGTCCCTATTCATAAGAATATTTAAAGGGAAAATTATAAGAAATTTCTCAAAATCATCAGCACGATTTCAAAATAAAAATAAAATATTTAACCCTTGGCAGAAACTGTATGGAAGAAGCTACAAAACTTGGGATCACATAAGACAAGAATTACAAGAAAGATACCATTTTCTTAAAGGTTGTTGTTGTGTGCCATCGAGTTGTGTCTGACTCATAGTGACCCTCATAGGGTTTTCAATGGCAGATTGTTTTGGGATTGCCTTGGGAGTGGGTTGCCATGTCCTTCTCCCATTTTTGAGGTGCTGGGAATTGAACTCGGGACGTCAGAGACTGCAGAGTGGTGCTCTACCAACTGAACTAAATCCCAGCCCTTTCTTAAAGGAGATGACACTATATTGTATACCTGGACTATATATGCTGGATGTTGGCAAGAGTAGAATAAATATGTCATAATCTCTACCCTCAAAGGGCTTAAATCTCATGTAGATAGCAGTGTCTTTTATGATTCATACCAAGGGAAAATGTCAGAGTTTAATAGTTTTATAATTTCTCTTAAAATGCCTTCAGTATCTACCATGCCAAAGCCTATCTTGACACATTGTGTGTTTTTTTCCTTCCCTTTGCATATTGTTGGAATTTAATTAGAGTTAGCAATAGCCATGAACCGTGGCACAGGTAAGAGGTTCACAAGTCTGATGCCAGAGGCAGCCTGCATAACTTAGCCAGACCCTATCAGGAAAAATAAATTAAAAATGGGCAGAGGTACAGTTCAGTGGTAGAACACTTGCAAAGTATACACAAGACCCTGGGTTCAACACCTCAGTACTGCAACAAGAAGAAGAAGAAGAGGAAGAAGAAGAAGAAGAAAAGAAGAAGAAGAAGAAGGAGAAGGAGAAGGAGAAGGAGAAGAAGAAGGAGAAGGAGAAGGTGAAGGCGAAGGCGAAGCAAAAGCAGCAGCAGCAGCAGGAGGAGGAGGGAAGAAGGAGGAGGAGAGGAGAAGGGGAAGAAGGGGGAGAGGGTGGAGACGGGGAGGGGGAGGAGGAGGAGAAGGAGAAGGAGAACAACAACAACAACAACAAGTAGTAATGATAATGGTCATCATCACTGCCTAAAGATCTAGAGCACACATCACTCCTTCCTCCAAATATAGACAATAGAAATATGAGTTGATTTCATTCTTCATAGGAGATTTTACATAGAGAAAGTTTAATTTTGTATATCACCATAAAGTACTGTCACATTTCCAAATAAATGTCTGAATTCCTTCCAAAATAGTGGATGATAGAACGCTGAAATGCCACTTCCCTGAAAGGAAATGAAATACTAATAGTTTTCTATGGCTCCTCACTGCCCATAGGATAAAACAAATTGCTAAGTTTAACATTTAAACTTTTTTATGACCTAATTCTGACCTTTTTAGACACTCTCCATTTTTATCCTGTGTGTAAGCCTTTCTTCATTTCAACTGAACACTGAGCAGCAACATATCTTGTACTGTTTCTCCTATTTGTAATGTTAACTCTAAATTAAAAAATTTCTGGTTTGTTAATTACTGAAAGTCTATGCATCCTTTCTTTTGCATAGTAACTGCTCACTACATGAGTTCTTGACTAATTTCTTTGAATGGTTTAAATTTTAAGGTGGACGAAACAAAACCTTGAGAACACCACTCTAATAACACCGGCCTTAACAACCTATCAGCAATTAGAATGTAGTTACAAACAGCAAATAATGAAGACCCAGGGGATTCTTTCAGGTATTCATATTTGCATGCTATCCTGGTTATTTCTGCATAACAAGCACTTTCTGACAGAAACTATGAAAATTAATGGGTCATAAATGTCTCTCACAATCCATATTACGTAGTGTTCCCAAAGGTTCATTCTCCTGAGGACTACATGTTATAGAATTAGAATATAAATGAGTACAAATAACACTTCTGGAATGTAAAACTCTGATAACAAATCTGAAAAGTGCAATCATTATTATTCAGGCATCTTCACAGAAATATCAAAAATAGTGGTTGCTGCTATAAACATTTGTCCTTCCAAGACCAAAAAACAATTATGCTCAATTATACAGAAAGAAATAGTTATTAGATGAAAAATAAGTAAACACGCAGGTGACGTAGTTTGGTTCATAAACAAATCAGAATGTTGTTATTCCAACCAACTTTAAAAAATCAGTTTGCGTATATTTTCAACCCACTTTGAGTGATTTTTAGTGGAGTTTTGTATTACAATACTGCCAGTCCACTTACCAATTTGGGCTGGGGTTTACCTCAGTTGAGAGTGCTACTCCACACTTTCTGAGGACCAGGAATTGATCCTCAGCACTGCAAAAAATGGGAGAAGGATGTGGCAGTCCACTCCTGAAACAATCCAGAAACAACCAGCCATTAAAAACTCTGTGAGGATCGCTATCAGTCAGGCACGACTGGAGGGCACCTAACAACAACAATTTACCAACTCAGATATAGTAATGAGCCTCTAGCTGTCAGAATAATATCATCCCAGGAGGCAGTGGCATGTTCTTATGAAATATTTGAATATCTATTTCATATTGAACCAATCACAATACGTAGTAACATGCTGTCTTTTGACCCTCTCTACCTATATTTCTAATTTTATCAAATTCTAGTGATATTGTCTAGTGAGAAACCACCTCTATATTTCACGTTTCTCTGTCAGTGAGCTTCCTTGCTGGTATCTTCAATATTATAACTAAAGCAGATATAGTACTACAAATAAAAACCATGAAAAAATGTTTCTCTTTAAGGTTTTCTATCATTTCTTCCTGAAAATCATGACAAAAGAGGCCATTTCATGCTTTCTTTATAAATGGCAAATATGGGAATAGATTTTCCCCAAAGAAAATTAGTAGTGGAACCTGTAAGTTCCACTTAGTGTGAGTTGCTGTTGAATCATGGTATTTAAAATCTGCATGTAATTTTGATGCTCCATCTTACTGAAAGACTTACCAGAAGGACAGAGAAGCACAAGAGATAAACTAGTTGACAGCATTCCATCATTGTTTTGCAGATATTTTGGTTAATTGGGCCTCTGAATTATTTGGCACACACATTCACCAAAGGGACATTTCAAGAATTTACTAGATTCTGAACTTTTCAACATCACCCATGTTAGAAGTGAAAAGCAATGGCATGGGTAATCAAACAATTCTTTGAATTTAAAATCTTTTTCTTTTGTGACTCACCTTGGGCATAACTGGGTCTGCTTCTTTCTGAAACCACACTCTTTTTTTGCAAGCGCAAAGGATTTTATTGTCTGACGCGTCGGGGTCTACTCAGCTCCATTGAACGAGAGAGCGAGAGAGAGACCCCGAAATGCAGAAGCGAGGGCTTTTTATACTCTTACAGAAGCAAAATGGCGGGTTAGCTGACTGGTACAACTTTGATTGGTCACATTGGTTGACTTTTAAACTGATTGGTTAAATCAAATAGCAAGCCGCGCGCGGGAAGGGGGAAGGTTTCGGCATTCTGAGACGTTGGTGTTAGCAGATGTGGGCTGAGGATAACAGGAAGCGGCAGTTTAAGACAGCTCGGGACCTCCCAAGTTGGGAGGGGTAGGGTCTCTCTGAGGCAGTGGAAAAATTTTCTTAGCCTGATCTATAAAATGGCTT
>VMDO01031259.1:0-20304 GCA_007922755.1 Pedetes capensis
TCATTTTTAACCAAATAAAAAATATTTTACTATATCAATTAATAAATTAAATTTGATTGTGATAATATATATTTTTATTATGAGATTATTTTAAAATTTATTCTGGTCTATTTTTCTGTTTATTTTCTACTTCACTTTTCTCTTATTGATTTAGTATGATATTTCACTCAAGATTTTATACTTCCCCCTTAAAGTTATGCATATGTGCACTTACACTGGAGTTTTTAACAATTCAAATAACCTGAAGTAACTCAGAATAAAGGACCTGGAAATCCACTCCTGAAACAGTCCCAAAACAATCAGCCAATGAAAACTCTATGAGGGTCGATAGGAGTTGGACCCTAACAACCACAGTAGCATGTGAATTCTTATCATTTCTTCCACTTCTATGTTTTTGCTGATGTCACTAACCTACGAAGTTCCACAGGTCAGGTATATTAAATACATTTCTGACTTACAATATTTTCTATTTATGATAGGTTTATAAGGATGTAATCCCAGAAGTTGAGTAGCATCTGTATGAAATTATAATTTTAGTAACTTTATCTCTTTCTTTATGATCATTTACCATATTTAATTAAACTCTTTATTTGATGTTGGCCATTTATATTACATCTAGTTACTTTCATTATAATAGGTTATATTTCATGTACTTATTAATGTAGCTAGCAATATGTCTCTCCTGTGGCATGACTGGTATTGATAGTAGGAGCCTTTTACTCCTCCATAAAGTTATGTGTTCAAATCTAACTCTACTCTTCAATTAGTGGCAAATTAGTGGGCTGCATTAGGCCAAGCTCACAGTGTTTTTGTTGGGGCTATATAAAAAAAAATCATGTATACTGGGTGTGGTGGCACATTCCTATAACCCCAACACTTGGGAAGTGGAGGCAGAAAGATTGTGGGTTTGAGGCTGGCCTGAGCTACATAGCAAGACCCTGTCTCAAAAAAAAAAAAAAAAAAAAAAAGTTGGGCCTTACCTCGGATAAATTCAAGAAGTGTTAATTGGCTGTACTCCTGCCTTTCTGCTTATAACAAGTACATATGAGTAGAATTACTTAGTCAAAGAGAATGAATAGCTAATGACTCTTACTATTAACTGATTGCAAACGTCTGACTCAATGATTCATGCATATTTAGTCTAGAACAACATAGTAAACATGAGCATCACTCACATCACATAAATAGCATAGTTTATAAATCATGTGTCCTCTATTTACAGGTGAGTGTGACACAGAGAGGTTAAGCGCTTTATAAAAATCACACAGCTAACAAATGGTAGGTTTGTGCCCAGGCTCTCCTACTTCAGAGATCATACACTTAATATTAGGATGCCTGAAACTTTTACAAATGTCTCTAATACTAATTCCTTCTTATATCATGATATAGTTTAATAAAGTTCTTAATTTAAAATTGCACAAAATTTAGGACAACTCTTACTGTTTACTAGTCATTTTCCACTGGATCACAGTATTTCAGTATTATTTGTTTCCCAGATATGTATTCTTCCTTGGCTGCTTTCAAGCTTCTTTAAGAGGTAGATTACTTTCATATTCTTCTTTTGAAATAGCTATAACATTTCCCATCATGGATAATCAGTAAATTCTTATTGCCTGATGTTAAGGCAGTTTAAATATTTCATTTCTATGTGAAATAGTCTCCTTCTAATAGAAATAGGTAAATAAAAGTTGTCATAAGAAAACAAATCCAAAAAGGGTTAAAAAATGTTCAAAGTTATATTAGATCCACGCAGTCTAGCTCCAGATAATTTTAATAAGTTGTTTTTTTACAAGAAACTCATTACATTTCCTTAGAGACCTTAGAATAGAAGGGAGTATCAAAATTAGGTTCTTGGCTAATAATCTTGCCAGTCTTGAATGTGCATGGGTAATAACCAACCACCTTGAACATCTATCGAGTAACAATTTATAATCTAGCAACATATTTCAATCTGCTTTAGAAATCTTGTCTAAAATTAGCACCTTGCCTCATACTGTAGATGTTTGCACTATTGTTTCTTCTTCAAGAAGGTAAAACATAACTCCAAACTCCAGGGGCTGCAAGATATAGCAAAAGCATTTTGAACCAATATGAGGGACTGAATTTGCATCCAACGGGCTGAGCAGAATGAAGCTGCTTTCTGATGCATGGAGCTTCAGTTAAAGGTGCAGGCAACTCCCTTAACCTCACAGGATATCATAAAGATTAATGTGATAATATATTACCGTTGGCCTTTTAATAGGCACTTAAGAAATACTGCTATTGCCAGAATTGAAAGATTAGTTATAAGACGCACCTCCCTTCTACCACTCCTAAAGTCATCTGGGTTTTGAGAGCCTCTAATTACTACAAATATAAATTGAGATATGCTTAACAGTACAAAGGGTAGCTATTGTTTGCTCCCCAGATCAGTAATTATATATCTTACCGCTACCACTGTGACTAAGCCTACAAAATCATAACACATTTCTATGAATTAACAAATAAAACCTTAAATAAATCAATTATAGTTATTTATTACATTGTATTTAAAAACAGATTAACTTTCCTTGAGATACAGTTAGAAAAGAATTATTGGCAAGGTGAAAATTGCCTAATAAATTTTATTTTCACATATGGGAAGAACCTTTTCTCCGCTGTACAGTCTTATTTTTTCAATGAATTTAAATAGTAAAGTCATCACTTAAAAAATGAGTTAAATGAGGGTCGTAAAATTTTCCCCAAATCTGCCAAATAAGTGACAAGTGAAAAGAATTGCCCAATATCTTTATGTGTCAGTACATTTAATACTGTCACTGAGAAAATATCAATATATACCTGATGTTGATCTAGTACCAAGTATATATTTTGAGACTTTCATGGTTTATTTTCAATGCCTACTTCAATATCAGTTGCTTTCATGCCTATGATGCATAACACAGTTAAATGCTGAGGCCTGAATTTTTTTCCTGAATACCAATCCAATGAGTCATCTAGAGTGCTCTGAAATACACAGATCTGCATATGTTTTTCATTCCTGTCAAATTCTCAATGCCATTTCCCTCCTCCCCTTCACTCTCTTCAAGAGCTGAGGGTAGAGATGAAGCCACACTGATGTCCGACAGCAGTGTCATGGCAAGGCTCACTAACATTTTAGTTCATTGCCTCTTGATTGAGGGATTCATGATAACAACAACAACAACAACAACAACAACAACAACAATAGGATTCCTCATGCAATAATCAAGGCCAGGAGAAACAATTTTAATGATGGCAAATATATACCACAATTTTTCTGCTTAACCAGATTTATTAACATAATTTAAACTTAAGGCATATGAAGGATCAAGTTGAACACCCAACTCTCAGACACTGAAGTTGATGCGTCTGATGTGTAGAAGCCTCATGCATGGCCTTTATCATTTTCAAGGGAATGGCTAAGCATTATAGAGAAAAATATGGCTTTGTTTCTCAGCAGTGGGCACTGAAGTTCTGATACAAGTGTACAGTTGTATCATACATATAGTGAACACTATGGATGGGAAAGCTGGGATTTAGCTCAATTGGTAGAGCACTGCGCTGCAGTCTCTGAGGTCCTGAGTTCAATTCCCAGCACCGCAAAAATGGGAGAAGGACCTAGCAACCCAGTTCCCAGGCAATCCCAAATAGTCAGCCATTGAAAACCCTATGAGGGTAGCTATGAGTTGGATACCGACTTGACTGTCACCTAACAACAACAACAACATGGATGGGAAAGATGGAGAAGAGAGAAAATAAAGGGGAAAGGAAAGAAAACATAGAAGAGAAATAGCTAGGTAGCCAGGTGCAGTGTTCTCACATCTGTAATCCCAGAGATTTAGAATGTGGAAGCAGGAGGATTATAAATTCAAGGCCAGAGGCAGTTTGTATAACTTAGAGAGGCCTTGTCTCAAAATAAAATGTAAAAAATTGGTGGGGGTTGCAGCCCAGTGGTAGAGTGCTTGCAAAGCATGTGTGAGGCCCTGGGTCCAACCCCTGATACTGCAGGAAAAAAAAAGGAAGAAGAGAAATATCTGTTTAATTGGTATTGACTATTCAGTCCACACAGTTATTCAATATGAAATACCAAGAACCAGAACTAGTAAAGTTTGGGAATCTAGAATGTGCCTTCCACCACTTGGTTTTCATTGCCTTCTGGAGCCTAAATATTTCACCCAATAAAAGGTATATGAAAGATCTCATTTTGGATCAACATGGCCTGTATGAAGAAACCATCTCTTTGGCTATGGCTCCACTAATTAGAGAATGGCCTACTATCAGTGTTGGAGGAAAAACTAATTTTGCTCAACTTAGTAGATTGTCTATATGACATGTACTAAAATGAGTTTCAAGAGCAATTTCAAGAACATAAAATTTTCTTCTTATTTATAATCTGACTATAGAATGTAAACTTCATGTAAAGAGTACTTTCATTTTCCCTCCAAGTATACTCTGTCAATGCAAGCTTTTTGCAAAGGATTTGTTGTTGTTGTTGTTAGGTGTCATTGAGTCAGGTCCAACTTATAGTGACTCTATGGACAATATAATGAAAACTTGTCCAGCACTGTGTCATGCACATGGTATTTTTTATGTTTAAGCCCATTGCTGCACACACTGGGTCAATTCATATACTTGAGGGTCTTCCTTTTTTTCATTGACCCACCACTCTCCCAAACGTGATGGTACTTCTCCAGGGATTGGCCCATCCTAACAATATATCCAAAATATGTAAGACCCAGTCTAGCCATCCTTGCTTCCAAGAAGCTCTCTGGTTGCACTTCTTTTAGGACAGACCTGTTGGTTCTTTTGGCAATCCATGGTATATTTGATATCTTTCTCCAGCACCATAATTCAAACGCTTGAATTCTTCTCCTGTCTCCCTTATTCAATGTCCAGCTTTCACAACTGTATGATGCAACTGAAAATACCATGGCATGAGTCAGGTGCACCCTCAACTTCAATGTGACATCCTTACTTTTCAACACTTTAAAAAGGTCTGTTGCAACAGCTTTTCTCAGTGCAATGCATCTTTTGATTTCTTGACTAGTGCTACTGTGGATGTTGATTGTAGAATCAAGTGAAGCAATATCTTGGAAAACCTCAATCTTTTCTCCATTTATCATGAAGTGCATATTGACTCAGTTGTAAAGATTTTTGTTTTCTTGATGTTGAGGTAGAATCCATACTGAAGGCTGTATTCTTTGATCTTCATCAGTAAATATTTCAAATCATCTTCAGTTTCAGGAAGCAGAGTTGTGTCGTCTGCATAACGCAGGTTGATAATGAGTCTTCCTCCAATCCTGATGCATTGTTCTTCTTCATAAAGTCCACCTTTGGTTAGCTCATTAACAAGAAAGATCTGTAAGAAGGCACAGATGAAGAACAATATGCAGTAAAAGGTATGGAGCAAACGGGAAAGAGGACAAGAGAAAGAAAAGGCAGAACCAGTGAGTGGAAAGCATGAAAAATGGGAAACTAATAGTAAAATGGGGATATAAAATGAATTTTGTTGGCCTTCTGATGTGCTGACGTAGCAAATAAAATTATTTAAAATTTACCCTTTATTTGTGTCTGTGGTTGTACTTTAATGCCTTAAGTTGTACTCAAGTTGATCAGAGGTTTGAAAGATAATTCTTTGATTAAGTTAATTGTACTCTCAACATTTAAATAATTAGTAAAAGGATCCATAAGTTCTCCCAAGTTGATCCTTTCTTTAACTGAAAGGGGTTATTAGGTTTTACTTTATTTTTGGCATCTCCTTTCCTTCCTTCCTTCCTTCCTTCCTTCCTTCCTTCCTTCCTTCCTTTCTCTTTCTTTTTCTTTTTTCTTTTTTCTTTTTTTTTGTATGTTTCTTCAGGGGTTGAACCCTGGATCCACATGTACATTTTGCAAGCCCTCTATCACTGAATTGCATCCTCAGCCCCTTTTATATATTATTTTATCTTCAGGCAGAGTCTTGCCATATTACACAGGCTGCCTCTGGTCTCAAACTTTTGACCCTCTTGCCTCCTCCTACCAACTAGCTAAGATCACAGGCATGTACAGTCATTTTGTCATTTCTTAATGAAGTTATATTGGAAATAAAAATAGAAAGAGGTGATAATATCATGCTGAATTGGACACCACATAGAGAAAGAAAGAAATCAGAAAATCTTATAAGTTTTCATTGTGAGAACTTAATTTACCATACATTGATTCACCTAAGGAGCATCCGCTATGGAGAAAATGCTTGATTGAATCCATTCATGCATTAGTATTTCTTCCCACTGGTGAGCTTTGCCTGGATAATAAATGCTTATTTTAAAGACTAATGCAGCTCCCTGTGCATTAATGAAATGCTAACAGAGAAGTTAGTTGGTATCCAGGAATAGGCTTGGTGGAGTTGAAATATGCAAGAAAAAAATGATATATTTTCCTTATCTTCAGAATATTCACTTTTGTCCAAGGAAAACAAAGTGAAGGTTAAAAAAAGAGAGCAAATAGAAGATTGCTGTCATGCGTCTGTAGTCTGCTATCCCCTCCAAGAGTTCGCAGACTTTAGGTAATGGGAGCTCCACCTATAGGCTTCCAAAGTAAGAATCAACTTCATGAAGAAAGTAGAATTTTAATTGGATATTGAAGAATGGGTAAAGTTGAATAAGCAGACTGAGAAGAACAGCTCAACATAAAGCAAGAGAGGAGCCAGCCGTGGTAGAACACTCCTGTAATCCCAGCATAAGAAGGAGGATTGAAAATTCCAAGCTAGACTGGAATGGAGGAATCAGATGCTGGCCGTCATGGTGGGGTTCAGATTTGGGTGACTGAAATTGTATTCTGTGAAGTTTTAGTTGTAGAAGGATTGTTGTTGTTGTTGTTGTTGTTGTTGTTGTTGTTGTTGTTGTTAGGTGCCATTGAGTGAGTATCCAACTCATAGTGACCCTATGTACAACAGACAAACACTATTGTCAGTGCTTCTCTGGTATTCATAGGGTTTTCAATGGCTGTTTTTTGGAAGTGGGTTGCTGGGTCTGTCTCCCAAGCCTACAGCACTTGGTGTTCCCAGGTGGTCTCCTATCCAAGTACGAACCAGATCAGACCCTCCTAGCTTCCAAGATCAGACGACATAGTGGCACTGCTGCAATATGCTCTATCTGAGTTTTCTTTTCAAGCCCAAATAAAACTCCATGACCACAGCTCAGTTATGAGCCTGCACCCTTCCAGTTTCCCAAGGGTCTCTCACCACAGGGTGAGCTGAGGTCCTCTGTTCCTCCCTCTCAAGTGCCTGACATCCCGCATCACTTTCTTACCTATGTGTCTCCTTTCATGTCTTTGTTTTTGTTTCTGCATCTCCTGACCTCTCCAGATACCCTGGTCCCATAATTGGACATAATGACACTCCCTTCATTACTGAAACTGCCACTAATTCAAGGTGGTAGAGAATGTAGTGCACTCTAACTGAATGTTAAGGGCACTATGCAGAAGGGCTTGGGGAGTATTATAGTAGAATTAGTAACAGTCTAAGGTTGATATTGGGCTGGGATTTAGCTCAGTTGGTAGAGCGCTGCGCTGCAGTCTCTGAGGTCCCCAGTTCAATTCCCAGCACCGCAAAAATGGGAGAAGGACCTGGCAATCCACTCCCAAGGCAATCCCAAAACAGTCAGCCATTGAAAACCCCATGAGGGTCGCTATGAGTCAGATACCGACTTGAGGGCACCTAACAAGGTTGATATCATCCACGACTGCTAAAATTGTTCATTCATCTGTACCCAAAGAAATTTCTCAAAAACCCTCATTTTGCTGTAAATCCAAATGGCCACTGTTTCCTATGTGTGTTTGTGTATGACTGTGTATATGTAATTTGTTTATCTCTATTTCCATATGCTCTTAGCTCTCAAACCTCTCATTAGTCTCTCCTACCACCAAAACCAGGAAATACAAAAAGCAAAGTTTTTGACCCTTGATAATGCAAGGCAATTTTGCTCTTCTGTCTGTATCCCCAATCTGGATGGGTCTTGGGAATCTAATTTTTCATAACCTAAAAATCCCATCAGTAAGTTTTCGTAAACAAAAGAGCATCTACTACAGAGATGAATTCTGCTATTCTTCTATAATGCAGAGAACATCTGCAGCTATTTCTATTTTTCAGTGATTTTTCCCTTCCTGTTGCATATTATTTGTACTTTATTAGCTAAGCAAATCACTCTGGTTCAGGGGCATGGCAGAGGTATAACCAACAAGATTCTTTAGGAAGGCAAGGCCCATTTGAAACAGGCTCTGGGCAGTGCTTTGTTATACTTGGGGGAAAAAAAGGACTTGCCTTTCTTTTTTGTTATTGTTGTTGTTGTTGCTGCTGCTGCTGCTGCTTTTCTTGTCTTTCTACCATAGTCAACAAAATAAATGCCAGCAAATAAAAAGAAAATCACTATATGAAAGCAAGGCGATAGCACAGTGCAGAGTGGGAAAAACTGGCTATGTAGATAGCATACTTCTATTATTTTCACAAAATATTCTGCCCTTCACTGGTGACCCTTTGCATCTGTTGCATGTGGTGCTGCGCCAGGGACATTACGAGAGTCAATGGGGATAATGTGACAGACTCCAGTTCCCTAATGGGAGAGAAGCCCTCATTTATGCTATTCTAAGTATGCATTCAAAAGACTTACAAAACCATTTGGATGTTCTGTAGCTTTTAGATTTCCCTGAAAATCACCAAACCACCATCTTAATCTGCGTAATTAGTCTGTGTTTAGGAAGCGTGTTTACAGCAGTCTTTCTGAAAATGGAGGTCTTTGTAAGGAAATGCTTTGATTTGTCCTTTACTGGGCTCTGGGAAGAATATTCAGCTGTGAGATTGGTTTGACAGAAGCTGCATTAAGGGAATTTTCCCTTAATGCAGCTACAAGATTAAGACCTGGATATCAACCCAAGAGTATAAAATATTCAACTGCCGCAGACACCGTACCTAGTCAGGGTCAAAGCCCCAAACAAATCACGCTGTGGCAAGTCCATCTGTCCCTTCCTTTGTCACTTAGATAAAATCTAGGTAAGATGAACTTTGCTGGCAGCCTTGATCAATGAAATTGGAACACAA
This sequence comes from Pedetes capensis, assembly GCA_007922755.1. NCBI lineage: Eukaryota > Metazoa > Chordata > Mammalia > Rodentia > Pedetidae > Pedetes > Pedetes capensis. The sequence continues at coordinate 9,068 of VMDO01031259.1, forward strand.
ACATCACAATCTGTCATCAGTAGATAGAAGTGGCTTTGGGTCAAAGCCAAACCTCCAAAGGGAGGCCCTGAGATACACATGCTGATGCTAATTTTTATATCAGTGACCTATGGGTGGCTATGCCCTTTTCTTCCTTCCAGAGCCTCAAATCTCAGAGCCCACTAAGGACAGGTCTGGAGTCAGGAATGAACTTGGCTTCAAAACTGTGGCCACCTGTTACTCTCACAGCACAGCCAAGGCAACAAGAAGTGGGAAGACTGAATGTCCCCTGCCATAACGAGACCTTCCCTACATGCAGCCCTTGACTTTTCCCACCAGCAGTGAAACAGCAGCTGGTCTGCCTTGTCCACTTGTTGAAGTGCTTCAATTGCTACTCTGTATTGTCCTGAAAAATCACGCTTCTTGGTGATGGCTGCCGTATCAGGTACTCGGCTGTGACCGAACAGCTTTTGCTACTGGAAAGGAAGTGGCACCTTCCCCTGCCACTAAATGCGTTGGTCTGCCTCTTGTTGCACACTACCCCATGATGGATGCGTGTGTAAATTCAAACTGCATGTCTTTTATGAGTTGCATGGTGTTGCTCCAGGTTTTTTATGCAGCATCCTCCTGCTTGCAATGAAACAAGCGTATTGGGTTTTATACGGTTGTAAAATCCCACATAGTACAAACTATACAAAAGGCTTTTTATGTAGCTTAGACTTCTTCACAATACCTTATTGTTTTTCCCCATCACTGCCACTCCCCCTTCTTCCTCATTCTATTTCCTTCTTTCCTTTTCAGACCCCGAGACTTCTTATTCAAAATATTCTGGAGGCTTCTACTTTTCCTTTTTTTGTCTATTTCTTACTTGTTTTTATGAATTCAATGCCTGAGAATCATTCTTTTTAACCATGGAGGAGCACACGGATGAAGGTTTGTAATGGCAACATCTGTCTTTCCCAAACAGATGTTGGGATAATCCCCAGTTGCACACTTAGTATGCCGGTCAGCACAAGCCAACATTCAGCCTGAGAGTGAAGATTCTCTGGTGTTCTTGGGGCCAAGACAGATATTTGACCATCTGAACTATATATTACTCTTAATGGCAAATCTTATTTTGGGGTAAAATCTGTGAGAACACAACAGTGATAATCCATCATCTGCTGCAAAACTCAATTTAGCTATATGCATTATATTCCAAATGATCTAGCATATAAATGCCACTACTACATTGTGGGATTTGTTTGTAAAATAATGCTCATAGACTCTGCATTGCCTTGAGGTATGTTGCTTATGCAATAAGCCCAGGTAAACCTTCTGCGACTTTATGTGCTATTCTATTAATAGTAGTTGCATATTCCAAAAAGACTTTCTTGAGTTTGTTAATCCATAGTTAATCATGACCTTCAAATAAAGTGTTGGCTCTTGTATTGTTTCCAGAAGAAAATTCCAAAGCTAGCCATGCTTTGCTGGTGCCAGGACACTTACCACATGATCAACAACTTGCACATCTACCCTTACAGATAAGTCAAAGAGTTATAGCTTAGAAGGCAGTGTGGGAATGCATCATTATGGAGAAAGTAATTCAAGATGCCTGGAAAATATGAAGCTTGGGTCATCCCAAACTACAAACTAAGAAAAGAATCCTTTAGAGGGAAGTAGTGATTGAGCAGAAGCTTGTACGAAAGCAGCCACACATATATCTGGGGGAAAGGATAACAGCCAGAAGGAACAGAAGCACAAAGAACCTCCTATGAAAATGTGTGTGGAAGTAGGAAGGATGCCAACGGCACTGCAGCAGAGTTAACTGGGGAGAAGATGGAAGGAAATGAGATCAGGAAAAGAAGCCAAAGACAAGATCAAGGCCTTGGAGACCATCAAAAGAAATGTGCATTACATTCTAAGTTGGAAATTATGAAAAGTGGGGAGCAATGATGGGTAACTACCAAAATAATGCAATAATTGTTACTGTGGAAAAAGTAAGAGGTCATTTAAAAATCCTGAAACAATCAGCCATTGAAAATCCTAGGAGGGCCACTGTGAGTCGGACCCTACTCAAGGGCACCTAACAACAGCAACAACAACAGAAAGGAAATACCTAATGTTTCTTAGGACCCCGAAGAAGGAAAAATTGGCTTTTGCTCTTGAAGTAGTTGGCTGAGAAAGGAGAAAAGGTTTTGCAGACTGAGGCCACATATGTGCAGGGATGATAATATGCACAGAAGTAGAAGAGAGAAAAATATCAATATATACTGAGACCACCCTTGAAGTAGCTGATTTGGTTGAAGAATAGGAAGCAGTGGCATAAGATAAGGTTAATGTCAGATCTTCAAGGTCCCTGATGTCACCCCAGAACTTGGCCTTTCACTCCTAGGCTAGGGAACCACTGAAATATTTTAAGTAAGGAAGCAGTGCAACATGATCGAAGTTTTATTTTGGAGTAATAAATCAGTCAGTAGTGTGAAGAAAGAACGGAAGCACAGAGGGGAAGGGAGGTGCCTGAGGTCAGGATTACCAGCTGGGTAACTCGACATAATCTATATGAGTAAGAAGACAGGGACCAGGACAGTGACAGTCAAGAGAAATATATTGAAGAGTTATTTAGCAAGGATGGTCTTGCAACTAGATATGAGTGGTAAGATTAAAGGCTGTCAAGGACAATTTCTTGGCTCATTGTTTGAGGAATTCAGTCAATGGTGATATCATTACCCAAAATAGGATGGAGGATCGGGTTTGAGACTAGACATATTTTCAGATTTGATGCAAAATACAATCTGTGAAATAGAGATCCTCCGTGGAATAAAGACCTAGACAAGGTAAGAGACAATAGATAACAGAGCATAGATTTCACTATTAGCTTTGGAAAAGGATGAGGGACAGTTTAAAAAGTAGAAAAATGTATGACAGTGGATGTGAACCTGGGTGAATAAAGAGATAGAAGGAAAGAAATCTTAAGAGAGTTTGCCCAGGATTGCCTCTCTCCGTGTATGTGTGTGTGTGTTCATAAATACAGATTAGATATTTGACTATATATGTGTGTGTATGTGCACATATATTCTGTAATGTACATTATGTACATTATGTACATACACACAGTAAGTAGGATAAAATGTTTTTCTTAAGTTATATAAGGTAAAATAGGCTTAAAATGATGACTAGGCTTTGCATAGATCAAAGGATAAAAATTAATCCTTAAATTTCAACTTGGGATGACTAAAGCACGTTATCACCACTTAAAAAAGCTAAAGAAATAATTTGGTCATTAGTTTGTAGGAAAAGGAAAAAAGGATTACCAGTAATTAAATTCAGACATGTTGAAATTGAGATGATGACAAGAACCCCAAATGTGTATGTCCACTACAAAATTAAATTATACTGTTGGAGTATAAGTAGGGAGTCTGAGAAAAAGAGATAAATTTGTCAAAAAACGTCATAGTTGGAGTTATAACATCATATGATAATCAGAGATAAAAAGAGTAAATAGTGAAGAAGAAACTCCTGGGCTATACCTTCCATAGTCAGGAGAAAGAGTCTGGGCAGGGGATGTGACTTGTCCTATAGTGTCTCAAATAGGCCCTGACCTGGTTAATTATTTAGGAAGGAAAAATCTGCCATAGAAGTAATTTTCTTACAATCTAAATAATTCCATAGCAACAGTTGTTGGAAAAAGGATGACAAAATACAGCTTGTGGGAAAGTATGTATATATTTGCACTGAGGAGGTCCATACAGGACAATGAAAATAGGAAATAGAAATTAGAGGTTTTGAATAGGCTGGATGAGTAAGAGAGAAACACCAGATCAGTCCTGAAGACTGAGGCTATAAACATTGCAGACTGTTGAATTTTGCAAGACAACAAAAAATAAAAATGACATTCTTTAATAGATATGGCAACCAGTATGTTCACAGCCACCACAGGTAAAGTAAATTACCAGTGATAAAACTAATCAGTTGTTCAGAGATTTCTCTAATTTGAGTTTAGGTGTACAGATTGTTAATTCTAAAAAAAGAAACTAACCAGTATTTCAGTAATGCTGACACTCAAGTTTTCTCCACTATTGTTTTTACTCCAATGCCACCAAGACTCTGTGATGGTTTCTTGTTGTTGTTGTTGTTGTTATTGTTGTTAGGTGCCATTGAGTTGGTGTCCAACTCATAGAGACCCTATGTACAACAAGCAAAGCACTATTGTCACTGCTTCTCTGCTATTCATAGGGTTTTCATTGGCTGATTGTTTTTTGGGAGTGGCTTAACAGGTCCTTCTCCCAAGCCTACAGCACCTGGTGCTCCCAGGCCATCTCCCATCCAAGTACTAACCAGGCCCAACACTGCTTAGCTTCAGAGATCTGATGAGATTGGACATCACAGTGATATGGCTGCAGATGTGATGATCTCTAGCAATGCAGATCTCGGTTCTTGGAACAAGATTTTGTTTGGATTAACTGCCTTGATAGATCAAGATTGGGTTGGTGTACAATCAGATAGCTGTGTGTCCAGTATTGTGAAAAATCTCATGTGTCCCATTAATTCTCTGTAATCTAAAAGGTTACAAACACCAGAACCTTGAAAATAACATAACTCTGGGACTCCGAAGAAAACACAAATACCTTTTTGAGAGACAGTACATGATACAACTGCTAATGACACCAGTGCCACCAGGCACCAAAAGTATCTCTGAAAAAAGGCCATGCAAAATATGAAACTTTGAAAAGCAATGTTCTTTGAATTTTAAGTACATAGATAAAATTAGATTTGGAGCTTTATTATAGTGTATCTTTATCTTTAACTTGAAAGGAGTTGCTATATTTATAGTTTTATTTCTCTCCCTAAATTTATTAATAAGTTTTATATTCAAATTGAGAAATTTATGCGTTTTTAGTGTTGTACTGTTGGGCTGTCTTTGTATATTTTACTACTGGGGTATTTTAATGCTATCATTTCATCTGATTGATGAATTTCTGATATGTTCCCTTGAGAAGGTGACTGGGAAAAATTTGTAATGAGAAGTGAAACAAGAAAGGAATTTTCCACTCTGGTTGATGATTGACCTTGAAGTTGATTACATAATATATAATTATGACCCATTTCACACCTTTATGAAGACAGACTGAACTGCACATACTTGATCCAACAATAAAACCCAAGAGATTTCTGGTCATCACTGAAGAAATATCCTCATGGGCATGAGAGTAGTTGAATGCTGGGAGAGGCCAAATTCTCCTCATAGAGGAAGAACCACAAATCTGATTGACCACAGTCTTCAGGTAAGCTCCATGGTTAAAGAGAACAAAGAGCTGAGGAATTTTAGGATGAGCCCATCTTGTCTGGTCTTTCATTCCTGGTTTCCATAAAAAAAGATATGTTGTTGTTGTGGTAAGGTGCCATCTAGTCATTCTAACTCATATTGACCCTATATACAACATAACAAAACACTCCCTGACACTATGCCATGCCCAGTACTATTGTCAGTGCTTCTCTGCTACTCATAGGGTTAAGCAAAATAATAAACCTCTCATATATGTCTACATATAAATCCCCAGAAGGTAGGTATAAGCCATCGTATGCATGCCATATGCCATGGCAAAAAGACTTTTCAGGTTTGATTTAGTTAAAGATCTTCAGATGGAAATATTATTTTGAATTATTCACATGACCCAATGTAATCACAAGGGTTCTTGTAAGCGAAAGTGGGAAGATGTAGGAAGCTACTGTAAGTCAGAGATGTGATGATGGAAGCCAAGATTCTATGATATGATGCTGGCTAGGGGCTATGAATCAAACAATGTGGGTAGTTTCTAGTAGGTCAGTAGGGAGGAAATAATTTCCTAGAGTCTCCCCAAAAAATACAGCCCTACTGATACCTTGATCTTAGCCCCATGATATTCATTGCACTTTGGAACTCCAAAAGTATAAGACAATTCATTTGTGTTATCTAAGCCATTGTTGTTGTTGTTAGGTGCCATCAAGTCTGTGTCTGACACATAGCAATCCTAAGTACAACAAGGCAAAACAGTATTGTTAGTGCTTCTCTGCTATTCATAGGGTCTTCAATGGCTGATTGTTGTTTGGGAGTGGGTTGCTGGGTCTTTCCCCTAGGCCACTAAGTTTGTAGTAATTTATTATAGTAGCAACAGGAAAATAATATAGGAGCTTTTTCCTAACTATTCCTGGCCTCTATAACCTTCCCCATACTCCTTAGGAATAGGAATGTCTTGCTTGATTTTCATGTAGGAAGTAAAAAATAAAAATGTTTGACTTCGCTGATCTACTCTTACTTTTGGGTAGTGTGCCTACACAAACTTGTCTCTCGTTCTCCACTTCATAAATCTTATCTAGGCACATGGGGTGGCCCGAGGCTGAATGGGTATCTTTGATTTCAGAAGCTCAGTGAATAGGACTATTTGGTTTTCAAACTTAGCCTTTATGAACAATTAAGATAATATTTTGATATTGCTCTGCTATTTCTTTCTGATTTTTCATCTTCTAAAATATAGATAAGGAAGTGGGCTGTCATTTGTTCAGCTCTTGATGACCCCAATGAATGTCGGCAAGGAGGTGAAAAAACATTTCCTGCATTGTGGGAAAAATTGAAACTGAGAAGGAACAATAAGCAAACCAGAGGTTCTACATGCACATATTCAACCAAACCGGATCAACAACTTTTTTCTCCTTGCCATTATTCTCTAAACTATACAGTATAACACCTACTTATATAGCATTTACATTGTATTTCCTATAAGTAATTTGAATACAACTTAAAATATATAGGAAGATGCTCTGGATTATATGCAAATACTCCAGTGTTTTGTATAAGGGACATGAGCATTCATCAATTTTTGTAAGCATGGGAGGGCCTGGAACCAATTCCTTATGGATATAAAGGGACAACTATAATAAAATGTATTATTTTCAGTCTAAAAATACAGATCATGCATAATTAAGGAATATGGAAATATTTATATTAAAGTGAGCCAAAAATAGGTATGATCTTTTATACTGTTATTACATAGAATTGTTCCTGAGAGTCTAGCTAACTCTATTAGACAAGAATAATAAATTAGAGGCACAGAAACTGCAAAAGATGATACAAACTGATGGGCATTTGATGACAATATGATTAAGCACCTAAAAATTCAATTAAAAATTATTTAATATAATTGTGAAGATTCTCCATTAAGAGAGAAATTTAAGACGCGTATTTTCTAAGTTTGAAGATTCTGTTAGAATTTATGTGTTTGCAATCACATCTATAATTTGTGTGTATATATATATATATAAATACATATATATGTGTGTGTGTGTGTGTATATATATATATATATATATACATATATATATATATATATATATATACATATATATTCCAAAGCTTCATTTCAGCCATTGTATTATTTATTTATTTTCCTAACTTAATTGAATTGCCTAGGAGGTCAGTATAATGTTGAATAGTAAAGATCAGAAGAGATATTTTTGTCTTTTAATAGTCACTGAATATAGTATGCGCTGGGGTTTATCTTAGCAGAATGCCACACTGCACACTCTGAGGCCCTGGGTTTGATCCCCAGCACTGCAAAAAATGGGAGAAGGACCTGACAGCCCACTCCTGAAAACAATCTATAGACAGGGAACTGCTGGAAAAGCAAGCAAGACTCAGAAGATGGCATGGAACCAGGGCCATCATTGGTGATGTCAGGTGGATATTAGCTGAAGGCAGAGAATACCAAAAAACAGTCTGTCTATGTTTTACTGACTATGCAAAGGCATTCAACTGTGTAAACGATGGCAAATTATGGACAACACTGTGAAGAATGGGAATACCAGAGCACTTAATTGTACTCATGAGGAATCTGTATGTGGATCAGGAGGCACTCATTCGAACAGAACAAGGAAATATTGCTTGGTTTAAAGTCAAGGAAGGTGAGTGTCAGGGCTGTATCCTTTTACCATACCTCTTTGATCTCTAGTTGAACAAATAATCTGAGTCGCTGGACTTTATAAGGAAGAAAATGGCATCAGGATTGGAGGAAGATTAACAACCTCTGTTATGCAGATAACACAACTTTGCTAAATATGAAGAGGATTTGAAACATTTACCCATGAAGATCAAAGGACAGAACCTTCAGTACAGATTGCACTTCAACATCAAGAAAACAAAATCCTTATAACTGGGCCAGTATGCAACTTCATGATAAACAGAGAAAAGATTGAGCTTGTCCAAGATTTTGATTTACTTGATTCTACAATCAACACCCATAGAAGCAGCAGTCAAGAAATCAAAAGATACATTACATTGGCAAAAACCGTTGCAAAATACCTCTTTAAAGTGTTGAAAAATAAACAGATCACATTGAAGGCGAAGGTGTGCTTGACTCATGCCATTGTATTTTCAGTTACAGCATATGGTTGTGAAAGCTGGATATTGAATAAAGGAGACAGGAGAAGAATTCAAGCTTTTGAATTATGGTGCTGGAGACAGATATTGAATATACTATTGACTGCCAAAAGAACCAACAGATTCATCCTGGAAGATGAGTGCTCCTTGGAAGCAAGGATGGCTTGACTGTGTCTAATATATTTTGGACATGTCGTCAGGAGAGAATCATCCTTGGAGAAGGACATCATGTTTGGGAAAGTGGCAGGTCAACAAACAAAAGGAAGACCCTCCCCTAGGTGAATTGACATAGTCACTGCAACAATGGACTTAAACATGAAAAAGATCTTATTCCTGGCACAGAATCAGGAGTGTTTCGTTCTATTGTACATAGGGTCACTATGGGTCAGACCTGACTCTATAGCACCTAACGACAACTGAGCAAGTAAAAGATATTTACTGTTATACAACTATGTTTATTCAGCTGTACACACTCCTGGGTGTGGTTTATTAATAGTGTATGCAAGATTCTTGAAACAATGTTTATGATTGTGATTGCTGTCTGTATGTTTTTCATTTATTGTCCTTCTGTTTTAGATATTTATGAACTATCCTTTTAATTTATGAAAAGAGTTTTTCCTCTTGCATTGCCCCTGTAATATCTTATTTAAAATAAGAATTATCTTAAATAATACTTGAACCTAATAATCTGGGAAGGTAACACTTTTTTCCCCAGTGTTGTAGTCCTGGAGATCAAATCCAGAGCCTCTCACATACTAGGCAAATTCTCTACCTTGACTCCCCATTTCCCTCTTTTTGATTAAAAGTCAACTTCATTGTTTTGTTTTCTATCACTACTCATACACATCTTAATCTCTTTCTTTCTAAGATTTAGATTTTGGATAAATTCCTCCATAATTTCATCTCACTATCATTTCATTTAATCTCACTTTAACGGTGTCAAACTAGAATAACTGCAGTCTATTGAGTATCTTAAAAATTTCAATGACCATGTTTTTATTTCTTATTTCCATGTGTGTTTATCTACTCACAGTTTGTGATACCTTTGTTATGTTATTGCTTCCCACTTTGGAATGTCTTTTTTTAATTTGAAGATCTTACCATACTTATTTTAAAGTCATTTTAATATTGTCCCTTATTTTGATTTTTGGCAGTGATTCTAATTCCTGCTACTTTTCTTAGCTTCAGGCAAAGTTCCTCAAGAACTTTCTGATTTTAACTTCCAAACTTATATGAGACTCTGAGTATAATGCTTTTGTCTCTACTTCACCTTCCCTTTAGAGTAGTTACACAGGTTCTTCAGTCAGATACTGGGTGTCATGTCTTCGGTACAGAGATCTCCCATGTGATAGGAAGTCTATCAGATCCAGTCATTGAGATAACAATTGCTAAAATGTCTGCTTCTGCTCCAGACATGGTGGTTATATAAGTGGTAACTCAGGAATAGTATTACCACTGATTTTTTAATTTCAATTTTTGAACAAGGCCACCAGACTCCAACCTACCATTTTCAAGCTCTATAAATCTGTTCTCCAGTATTAGCAGTAATCCAACTATCTGCAATTTCAGCCCTTTGTAAACCCTAAAGTTAGCACCCAGCACCACAAAATGGGAGAAGGATGTGGCAATCCATTCCCAAGGCAATCCTGAAACAGTCAGCCATCGAAAACCCTATGAGGTTTGCTATGAGTTGGACTCGACTCGACGGCACCTAAGAACAACAACAACAAAGTTAGCACCCATGATGTGTCTGTCAGCTTGTCGTGCTGTGGAAGATCATGTGATGCTGAGAGCTATTCCACTGATATCTCAGTTACCAGCAGAGCTATCCATGGTGGACAAGTTTCAGCTGAGCTACCAGACTGAGATAGACTAGGGAGAAGGAAGCGGCGGTCCACTCCAGAGACAATTAGTCACTGAAAACCCTATGAATAGCAGAGAAACTGTCAGAAGCTATCAGATATAGTACCAGAAAATGAACTCATTAGGTTGGAAGACATTCAAGGAACAACTTGGGGAAGAGTTGCCTCGTCCTAGTAGAGGTGATCTTAATGATGGGAATGGAGGAGAGCCCCTGGGACCTCCTTTTGCTGATGTGGCATGACTCAAAATGAGAAGAAACAGTGGCTGCAACATTGGGCTAAAGCATAAAAAGAGCATATACATGGCAAAGTGTTGGATAGTGTTTCATTGTGTTGTTCATGGGGTCACTATGATTTGGATATGACTAGGCAGCACCCAACAACAACAATAAAGACTAGCACATCCCATTCAAGGTTTCTTCTTTCTCTATTACTAGGAAACTCAATGGCAGGGATATTAAATTTTGAATATGGCTATATAGTTTTCATAATTTCTAAATATATCATGAATATTTAACCTATTTAACAGAGAAATATACCTTTTAAACATTTCTCTCAAACTTCAATGCAATATTTTTTTAAAAGAGGAAGTTCCTACAGTTAATTGGATTTGTTTTTACATTTTATTTGGACTTGAATCATCTTTCCCTGTATTATTATATGTGACATTCCAAAATTAAATGTTTCCTTTAAATATAGCAGATATTTTTGTGATTGTACATTTCAAATTTAAATTTTTCATACACCTGTTTAATTTGATAGAAAGTGTTAGGAATGTACTTTGTTCCAAGTAATGCAGTTGTTTCAGCGTCATTCATTATTGTTTTTCTTTTTATCATACATTAAATTATAATATGTAATCGTTTCTGATCTTCTGAGCTTTAAGGATACATTGCTTAGCCTTCCAATGTTACTGTTTGGTGCTGTCAAATCAGTGTCTGACTCATAGTGACCCTATGTACAACAGGCGAAACAGTATTATTAGTACTTCTCTGCTATTCATA